>RSDY01000005.1:1495163-1617347 GCA_010758995.1 Sporobolomyces pararoseus | reverse complement strand
ACCCTAACCCTAACCCTAACCCTAACCCTAACCCTAACCCTAACCCTAACCCTAAGACTCACGGATATAACCCATCGAAAGTGGCCTTTCCTGATCCAAGCCCTCTCTGAACTAGAACATCGGAGGTCCTCGAGCTGAGGCTCCGGGTACAGGTAGACATATGGTTCACGTACAGCCTTGCTAGAACGCTGTAGTTGCCAAGTTGTCCAGTCAGTCGCTGATATCTCGAAGAGAGAGGAGGAGAAAACTTGCACAGTCCAACCGCAATGACCAAGCTTCATTTCCGAACTTCGGGCTGATCTATGGGCAGAAGGAATGGTTTGTTAACCAAAAGATATAGACTAGAGAGGAAGCGACGCACAAGTCGGCAATCTGGTCCATCCTTTTCGTATTTTCGAATTTCCGAAATCTCTTCTTCCGAAAGCATCCAAGTCACATCGAGCTAGCGGAGGACGTGCACAGTCAGCTCATAGCTTGAAGTTGATAGCCTGTACTTACCTTCTGCGAACCGATTTCTTTGAATGAACCACTCATTCAGACGACTTGATCTTCGAACGTATTTCCGAACGACGAAGATGCTCAGAGATCAATGAGGTTCGAAGAGAGAAAGAGGAGCAGCTTGGTCGTAGAGTTTTGAGCCGGAGAGAGAGAAGAAGAGGATTGAGGAAAGACAGAGTGAAGAAGTTGAGATGTCGAGTCGCCGGAGAGGCGAGAAAAGTCGTGCGAGCTACGAGGTAGCGACAGTCAAGCAGAGTATGAGTTGTGGACTAGAGGCGAAGGTGGGTGGTCAGAGAGAAAAGAGATCAGAAGGGGGATGGAAGGGAATAAGACGAACCGTGATTTCAATAAAGAAAAGCTTCGTGCGCTCACCGCGGAACACGACGACGACGACGACAAGAAAGATATCCATAGATTAGAGTTCTCGAGAGGATTTGCAGTCTTGCTCTGAAGCTCCACGGCGAAAAAAGAAAAAGAGAAAAGAAAAGAAAAAATCGAATTTTCGAAACTTGAAATCGTTTCGCTTGAATCTCGGACTCTTGGAGAACGTTCAAATCTGAAGCTTAGATCGTGCTGAAAAGTCACATCCGCCTCAGTAGAGCGATGCTGCTTTTCTCTGAACTTTTCTCGTTCTTGTGAGAGGGCTGAAATCCATCTTTGCAATTCGCAGTCTACTCGACAAAAGAATGGTCACTATAATACACAGATACGAAATACAAAGGAAAGAAAGTGACGTACAACTCATAGTCAAAGAATCAGAGAGAGAGAGAGAGAGAGAGAGAGAGAGAGAGAGAGAGAAAAAGAAGAAGAAAAAAGATCCCGAATCATCGCATCAATCTAAGGAATCGTCGGGAAGCAGAAGATCCACATCGAGCCGAGAGAGAAAGATGATACTTCTCTACGAATCGGAATTGCCTGCCTGCACTTGCGTCGAAAGAGTTTAAACAAAGTTGAAAACAAATTTTCAGAAATTTATAAAGTATTCTTTTAAAGTTAGTAGTAGTTAACATGAATTTTCCATCCCCTTTTCTTCCTTTTCCCAGTCCCCTTGAACCCCTATTCTTTCAGATTTCAATCTCCTTCTTCTCGGGATGTTGAGGTTTGTAAGGTCTAGTTAAACCACTCAAAATCCAACCTCCTAATAAAATTCCACCTAATTTAAACAGTCCAACTTTATCTTCTTGACTCAAAGGTTCTCCTTCTCCTTCTCCTCCTTCAGACGATGATTCCGATTCTTTCTCCTCTTTAGATGATGATGATGAAGTTTGTTCTTCGAGTTTGCCAACAGCCGAAGCAGGTAATTTATGATCCCCTGGTAAACCTTCAAAAGTGTCATCTGCTGAATCTGCAGCTAGAGTAGGTCTACCTTCTTTAGGATAAGTAGATGGAGAAGAAACGGTGTGAAGTTTAGGAGTCGAAGAAGAAGGATCTTCGGATGACGATGAGGGGGAATCCTTCGAAGAAGAAGAAGAGATTTGGTAGGCATCTGGTTCGGATGGCTACAGTATTACACATACGACAGAATATTTCCAAGAGTCAGTCTAAACTCCTGAGAGAGTAGAGAGACGGTAATGAGAGTGGAGAAAGTTAATAACTAACGATTTTCATTGGAATTTCCTCAAATTTCTCAACCATTGAAGGTAAATGTACTTGGCCTAGATCTCCTTTAGTTTCATCTCGAGGTGGTGCAGAGAATGGAATCTTTTCATGAGGTTTCGCACGAGGTAAATCAGAGGCACTTGAAACTGATGATGATGCAAATCGAATCGATCTAAGAGAACGACTCGATCGCAATAGAGTAGTAGCGTATCTTCTAGTGAGCATAGTCTGTTTCGAGTTGTGTAGAGTAGAAAGAAGTAGAGAGTGAATGGAAGGAGGAAGAAGAAACTTCTCCACTCTTCGGGATGATTTCATTCGAATCACAACGGCTAGTTCGCAATTTCTCTTTGAGAAAAAAGTTAGAATGAAGAAATGATAAAATTGTATAAAGAGAAGAATACTCCAAAAAGACTAACTACATCCTCTCCAAAGGTTCCAAAGTCAACAACCTCATAGCTTGACCCAAAACGTCTTTGGCACAAACATACAACCACAACCTAGCCAATCCAACTTCCTTCTCTTGTCCCTTGACGATCAAAACTTCCCACGCCGAAGAGATCGCGTGACACAACCTGAAGGCGAAAGTACAAATCGTAGCAGGTTCGAGAGATTTCAACGCTGCTTGAACCACGTCCGGGTAAGTAGAGATCAACATGACTAGTTCTCTAGCTTTAGGTTCCGATGCCAATGACGAAATGTCGATAGAAGAACGTTCCGAAGGAGGAGGGAGGACGATTTCGGGAGCGTTTTTACGTTCGACCGAAGAGAGTCGAACGTGAGCGTATTGTAGGTAAGGTCCGGTATCTCCTTCGAAAGAGGTCATTCGTTCCCATTTGAATTCGTAATTGTTGATCCTACAGACGAACAAGGAGAGTCAGTATCGATTCAACGAAAAAAAATGAAAGACAAGTGTTAGTTCACCTCTTTGCCGACATGTCTTGAATTTTAACTGCAGTGATACCCAATTTATCACTAGTGTAATCAGGATCTTCAATAGCGTTGTATTTAGCTTCGTTCTTAGCCATAACTTCATGCATAACCCTCTTTGATTCGTTCAAGATTTGTTCCAAAAACACTGCAGTACCTTTACGAGTAGACATTCCTAGAACCATTCCGAAATTTATATGTTGTAAAGTTTTGGCCCAATCGTATCCCATCAAATCTAAAACTTTGAAGAATTGTGCCAAATGTAAATCTTGTTGAGACGCTACTACGTAAACCATCTTGTCGAATTTGTACTTCTCGTACCTCTCCCAGGCACCTCCGATATCCCTAGTGATGTAAACTGAAGTACCATCCTTCTTCCTGACGATAGTTTTACCTAATTTGTAAGGTTCCAAATCTACGATCAATGCACCTTGAGATTCTTCCACAATCCCACTCTTTTGTAAAGCTTCCAAAGCGTTGGATTGAGAAGATTGTGAAACTTGAGATTCTCCAGAATAAATATCGAAATAAATGTTCAACCTAGCATAAGTTTCTTTGTATTTGACGATTGATAAATCTCGAAACTTTTTCCATAATCCAACTGCTTCGGAGTCTCCTTGTTCCATTTTGACGAAAAATTCTCTTGCACGATCGTGAATGGTCGTATCGGTTTCACCATCTGCGTTGATTTTGACGTAAACTTCGTACAAGTGAGTGATCGCGTCTTCTTTCAATTTATCTTCTGAACCGTATTTCTCAAATCCTACTGCCAAAATACCTACAAGAAATAGATAGAACGAGAGTGTGTGGGTCAGTTTCCATCGTCGTAAGAGTGTGATAGAGAGTAAGAGAGAGAGTTGTTTTGAGATATTTACCAAATTGTTTACCCCAATCTCCTAAATAATTCATTCTCAAAACATCGTAACCGTTCGCTTCATACAAGTTTGCCAAGAATGCACCGATAATAGTAGATCTCAAATGACCTGCGTGGAAAGGTTTCGCGATGTTTGGTGAAGAGAATTCGACAATGATTGATTTCCCTTTACCAGATTTGTTGGTACCGTAACCGTTCTTCTTCAACAATGACAAACCTTTAGGTAATTCATCAGCTTGGGAAGGGTCTAATTGTAGAGAAGAGAATTTAGAGGTAATGTCGTGAGGTTCTTCAGGGACTAGGTAAGTTTGAGTATTGATTTGATTCAAGACTAACTTTGCGAAAGCGGTAGGTTCCACATTGAATGAGACGAAAGCACCTTGAGATTTAACTGATGACAAGTAAGGAGTAGGTTTGAATTCGTTGACTAGTTTATCCGCGATTACTTGAGGTTTCTCTTTCAATCTGAACCTAGGTACTGCTACTACGAAATCACCTAAAACGTTTTTACCACTTTTACCACTCTCTACTCCTTCAAACGCTTTCTCTAATGAGACTCCTTCACCGAGAGTTTGAGAAATGTATTCTGCAGCAGCGAGTTTGAAAACATCTAGTGCTGCAACTTCTGGGTGTGATTCAGGTACTTGAGGAGTAGCGGGTAATGCGAAAGGAGGTAAAGTAGACATGTTGGAGCAGAGTCGAAGAGGAGGAGGTGAGAATCGATTGAGGAGACGAGGTCGAGTAGGAGACAAGGAGGAGGAGATTAGACTCGTTCGAGAGACTAGTGTAAAGCTACTTCTAGTAGTGATCAACAATGGATTGATCACCCTCGTCTTGACAAAGATGATGAGAGATGAGAAAAAGAGTCAACTCACTCGAGTAACTCATTAATCTCTCTCAAAAACTTTCAAACTATTTTAAGAGACACATACACTACATTATTATGTATTCATCAGGGAAGCAAGCAAGATATAACAAGAAAAAACAGATCAAACAACATGCAAGTTTCGAAGTATATTATAATTTCAAGTCGTCGTTATCTTGCCTCGTCTCCTCTCTATTCTACCTTCTCTTCCATCTCCGCTAATCCAATCACACTCCCAAAAACTTTCACTACCAACTCTCAACCTTTTCCCAGGATCTCTCACCAACAATTTCCCTACAATTTCTTTCAATTCTTTCGAAAATTCAATTTTACCTCCTCCTCCCCGAATCTTGTCAGCAGGCCATTCGTATTCTGCTTTAGCAATCTTTAACAAATAACCTTTCCTACCACCTCTAGTTGAAATCCTTCTCTCCAACCCTTCAAACTTTTCTCTACTAGTTTCAACTTGTTCAACAAAAGGTAATCCCCCAGTTACGACTGCATAGAAAACGATTCCAACCGCCCAAGAATCTGTCAAGAACCCATCGTAAGGTTTACCCATCAACAACTCTGGTGCCGCGTATGCTTCTGAACCACAACGAGTTTGTAACAATGGTGAGAGAGGGTTGATGAATCTAGATAAACCGAAATCGGTTAATTTTACGAATGGTTCATCACCAGACAGGTAATCTAATGGGTTTCCATTGAGATCAGGTAGAGGGAATAATCGAGAAGTTAAAAGTATATCTAAGGAGAACGGAAAAGAGTTAGCTTTCTTCTCTCTCTACAAATTTGAGAAAATGAGTTTTTAGGAGTTTTTTGCAACTTACTCTCTAATTTTATATCACGATGTACCAATCCAACACTATGCAACCAACTTACTGCATCACTCAATTCACTAACGATCCTCCTTGCTAAACCTTCAGTAATTTGTGAATAACTTTCTTGTAAGAAATCGAATAATTCTCCTCCTTTACAAAAATCTAATACTAAAACTGTATACATTGGGGTCGAGAACGAATGTGATAAAGTTACTAGAGAAGGATGAGATATTGTCTACAACGTAAGATTCAAAAGGTCAGTCTTCAAACAGAAGAGAGTAGAGAGAGATTGCGACACTTCTTACTTTTAAAACTTCAACTTCTCTCAAAACACTAATTCTCATCCTTTCATTAGTTTCACAACTTTTCCTTTCCATCAATTTCAATGCTACTTCTTCTCCTGTTCCTCCTCCTCCTCCTCCTTTTCCACCAGTTTCTTCTTTGGAAGCTAAAGCAACTCTAGAGAATGCACCTTTACCTAACATTCTAATCACTTTGTAATCTCCTACTAAATCTCCTTTTTCAATATTCTGACTACTACTAGTAGATGAGTTTGAAATCGAGGACGATATGGTAGTTTCACCGATAATTTTTTGTAATTCTTCCATTGAAGGTGGAGTTCTAGGTGTAATCGAACCTCCTCTACCTCCTTCTTCTCGAGTGCTAGGTGCCAACAAAAGAGCACTTGAACGATTAGATTTTAATTGAGAGAGGTCTATTGAAGGTGGTGGTGAATTTTTATATGAAGGTGAAAGAGAAGAAGAAGAAGAATTTTTCAGATTTCCTCCTTGAGATTGAGATCGAGATTGATTGAGGAATCTAGCGCCTCCAGTCACAGTACGATGATGTTGATTCATAGGTGTTTCTACTACGATTCCCGCAGTAGGTAATGAAGATAAAGGTTTAGTAATCACTTCCCCAGTAGAATTTGTTGAAATTGATCTTTCTCTACCACTACTACTATTTGTTACTTCGTTTGAAGTATCTAATTGTGTCAATTTAGGTCTATCTGGACTACTATTCTTGACAGTTTCTAACTCTGTTCCTGTCCCTGTTCCCGTTCCGGACCAAGTTGTAGAAGAATCTAAATCCATGAATAATCTCCTTGTAACATTCTCTACCCCTCCAAATCCATTACTACTACTACTACCAGTTTCAGTTCGAGTTCTCATATTGTTTCCAATAACTTCAGAAGACCAACTTCCAACTGAACTAACTCTATTCCTTTTACCTCCTTCTCCTCCTCCTCCTCTCGAAGTTGTTGTATCCTCTAACCAACTCGTACTAGTCGTCGAATTTGTAGAACTTCTCAGAGAAGAAGGATCATGTTCATATTGTTGATCAGGTAAATCAGATATAGATAACCTTGAAGAAGATCTAGGTCTATTAGGTCTATTAGGTCTATATTTTGCTGACAAAGAATTGTTCCGACTAGGTGGGTTTGGAGGCGGTGACAATAATAAGAAAGATGGATCTGATCCTCCTCCTCCTCCTCCTCCTAGACTAGTGCTTGATGTAGAAGGAGCTATTACTGGAGAAGAAGAAGAATCAAAGAATGATAAAGTTTTAGATCTAGTTGGTAATGGTACTGCAGGTGGTTCTTTCGTTGTAGTAGTTGGTGATGGTGATACTATAGGTGGTTGTTGAGAAGAAGAAGTAAAAGTTGTAGGTGAAGAAGGAGTAGTAGGAGGTTGAAAATTTGACATCCAACTTTTACCTGATTCAGTAGTAGTGAATTCACCACTATTCCATCTCTGACTCTTCTTTCCCCAACTAGACATTCCTCCGTTGTTGTTCTGCCAACTTTGAACTCGATTACTACTATCTCCTGAAGGTGGTAAAAAACCCCATTCACGATTTTCCATTGGACTCGGTAAAGGAGTCATTCCCCTCTCTCCTAGAGCTGTAACAGAGAATCCACTATCTGAATTTACAGATCCCCATGATGTAATCCTACGTGAATGATTGCTAGGAGAAGGAGAAGCTAGAGAAGGTGGAGGTTTAGGAGTTGGACCTAGAGATAAAGAAGATAAATGAGGTTTCGAGGAAGATGACGATGACGACGAGTTGTTGGAGGTGGTGGTAGCGAGAGGAGAAGATGTAGTCATAACTGAAAAACTACAGAGGAGAGAGGACAAGTCAGTTTTGGATATTGCGATTTGAACGGGAAGGGGTATCGCCTCTCTCTCTATCTCGTATTCGTCGCCTCTCACTACCTACTCCAATATCCTTATCCTTCGTTCCGTCCGTCGAGTAACTTGGATCCTTTAGAGAGAAGAGAAAGAGAGACGAGGAGTTGCGGGCGGGGCCGATAAAAGTTGAGGGAAAATCAGGGAGGGAATTCCCGCCAGGAGAGTTTTCTGGTCTAATCGTTCAGAGCAGTGTGTGACTCACAGAAAGTAATTGATCTATCTATCGATTTCGGGCTTTCGATAGAAGGCCGGGAATTGCGAGAGAAAGAAAGAGTGGAGAAGGGAGAAGGAGGAGGAAAGGAGGGTAGTTGCCGCGGTCCTTTTCAAGTCGATGTTCAACCTTGTAGCTGTTGCTTTGTTGTCGTATGTAAAGATTGCTATTGAATAGATGATCGAATGGGAGAACGGAAAGGAGAGTTTCAAGGGAATTCGGAACTGCCGTTTCTTCTCTTTCTCTACTCTAGTATCCGGAACTTGAGGTACGCGATTATCCTTAGAGAGAATGAAAACGAAGCTTTCTTTGGTCAGTCATTTCAGAGATGCGTGTCGAGTAGTTGGGCCCGGAGTTGTGTTTTGATCGAACTCGAGTTCTAAACCCTTCCTCCTCGTTATCCCGGAATACTCTCTCCGACTAGATTGGATGTTGGACTCACGTATTTTCCTTAGTTCAAAGGGAGGCAAGTGCTCTTCCAACGTAGGAAGTGGTCCTTCGAAGTTTGTTTTGTTTGTTGCTCGTTTCCTACTTTCCTTTTCTCGGGAGAAGATGTAGTTGTCGGCCGGGCGCGTAGAATGTCGCGAGAAGAAGAGGGTATACTCTACCGGCGTGGCGGGTTGAGAAAGAAAAAAGTTAGAAGATCGGAAGGAAAGTAAACAAGATGTGGAGAAAAGAAGCAAACGTTTCGAAAAGAAAGAAAAAACAGTTCGTATAGGATTGACGGTGATAGATTATGGCAACAGTGATACATATCGAGACTACAAGACAAGAAATATTCTGCGAAAAAGAACGAAAAAAAGATTGAGCAATTTAATTACCAACGAAACTTTTTCGCCGAGAGACTAGTCGCCTCGCGCGAGAACCTATTACTCTCCCTCTACTTTACTTCCCTCCATTTCCCGAAGAAGAAGAAGAAGAAGTACCTCCTCCAATTCCTTCCAATCTCCCAAAGAATTCCCTAACTCCTTTCAAATTCATTTCTACCGTAGCTGGAGAAACTCCTCCTACTCCCGGTCCTGAAGAACGTGGTGAAATGATCAAGAGGTAAGTTTCTGGAGTTAGAGAATCCAAGTGAGTTGTATAGTTTTGAGAAGAGAGTGAGAGAGAGGTGAAAGGTAGATTCAATTTACTATCGAAGAATACGACAACAAAACTTTTGAAATCAGTTTCCTTCTACGTCAAAAGAAGGAAGTTTTGAATACATACTTGCAAGAACCTTTGAAACCTTTGACCATTGTACTAACTCTCTCAAACCTTCTCTCTTCCCAACCACTCACTAACCTCTTCTCTTCCTCGTTCATATCTTCCAGTTTCTTCGTCACAGAAGAGATTACTAGGAAAGTCGTACGTTCAAACAGGACTAGTTCGAGGGAAGAAGTGAGGGATAGGTAAGTCGAGAGGTGATGTCGGAGGAGGGAGAGGGATGGCATTAAATGTGAAACGACGATTGACCATGCCTAGAAAGAACGCTCCGAAGGTGTAAGTGAGTAAGTAATCGGTAATTTCATATCACGTGTGAAGAGTGCTGACTGTGATGCGGCGAAAGAATAAAGAAGGGCGGAAAAGGCTTCCGAAAAGGAGTCTGCGAGAGAATCGAAAAAGGAAGAGCGTTTGACTCACTCTATACAGCGTCTCATTCCAGATACTAGTAGCCATAAATTTGAGTCCACCTTTCCAACCACTTTCTCTAGCTTTCAAACCAACTTCTTTCTCAAACTCTTGAAATTTTGATTGTTGTTGTTCTAAAGGTACTAGATCCATTTTGTGTAGTAAAACGAATACCATAGGTCCTGAAGAATCTTCTTCTCCTGTTGTCGTTGTTGAATCGTTTGAAGTTGAAGTAGGAGCGGAAAGGGGAGTAGAAGAAGCGGAAGAAGTGGAGGAGGAAGTTGGATTCTGAGTTGAAAGAGCCGAGAGACATTTCAGGAAATAGTGAGTGTCGTGAGTGAGGAGGTCGGGGGATTCTGCATCAAAGATGTAGATCAAAGAGTGAACGGATCTGAAGACGGTTGAAGATTGAGCTGTCAAATGTGAATCCATGAAAGCTAATTCCGAAATTCGATCTCGTGTGTCAGCTCGTTTCTGATCAGGAAGAGATTATTGGAAATGTTGATACTAACAATCTTGACCACCACAATCCCACAGATCCAACCTCAAACCACCCAAGAAACGAATTTGACTCGATTCGACATCGATAGTAGCGCTCAACCTCCTCGTATCCGCTGCCAATTGTGACTTGAAAATGATTGCACGCATAGAAGTCTTTCCACTGCCCGATTTACCCATCAATAGAAGCTGTGAGGACGGAGGAGAGAGAGAAAGAGAGAGTTGAGTTCCGAGTGGTGCTCGACTGGAAGATTCGAAGAGAAGGGGGAGAGAGGGCTCACCTTTTTGCGTGATTTACTAGACATGATCTTGAATGGTTGTGTGAGCTGTTTGAAAGATAGTTGTCAGAGTCGAGTGAGAGGTAGAGGGCAAAGAGTTGAAACGAATCTCTCTCACTTTAATCCCCTTCTCGCCCAGCTTGTGAAGCGTTAGAGTCATGCTCATACGAACCTTACTATCTCGGACAATTCAACAAGCTCAGCTGCCGGTATCTTCACTCCGTTTCTCCGTCTTCTCTCTCCGTCATCAACTTGTCTCAGCTTTCCTCCTCTCTCGCCCTCTCTCAACCTCTTCGTACCTTTTACAAGACACCCCAGTACGTAAACGAACTCCACCGAAACCTAGAATCAAGAAAGAATTACCAGAGTTGGTCGAATCAGAATTAATCGAATCTTTCGTTCGAGGTAAACTTACAAGTCCTCCTATTTCTCCTTTTTTCTCTCGCCTGACTGAGAGCTGATTTCGAAAAAATTGTTCATAGGATCTGGACCTGGAGGACAAGCAACTAATAAAACTTCAAACGCTTGTTCATTGATACATGAACCAACTGGAATCAGAGTCGTTTGTCATGAAACTCGTTCGAGGGAAACCAATAGGAAATTAGCTAGGAGGATCATGAGGGAACGAGTCAGTCCATTATTCGTCTTCTACTTGTACGAGTCCGAGGTAGGCTGAACTCGAGTATTCGAATTGTAGTTGGATCAATTCTTGAGTCCTCCAGGTGAATCGAGGAGAGATCAAGAAGCGGAAAGGGAGAGGAGGAAGAAAGAAGCAAAGAGGAGGAAGAGTAAGAGGAAAGCTGCGAACAAGGCGGGAGAGGAATCGAAAGAAGTAGAGGGAGAAACTGCAGATTGAAGAACTCGTCGACGAGGTGAGGTTTTTTCGATTCGAGCTCAATTCAATCGACATCATTCCAATCTTGCACTTGCTTTAACAGTTACTTTGATTGCCTCGGATCACGAGCACCTCCTCGCCATCTTGTAGCTGCGTAAGTTCCCTTCCAGGTCTCTCTTTTTTTCTCTCGCAAGATTGTGACTTTCGAACTCTGAGGATAGTCTCGCCGTGGTTTTCTCTTCCCGCAGGATCTAATCTTATATGACGCTCTTCCGGAAACTTTTTCGGTTCGACTGTAGACTTTCACGAGCTCACGAGTCGCTCGACTCATCTCGATGCTTCGCCTTTCCCCTCGGAACCTCTCCCACATCGACATCGACAGCAGTTCTTTATTCAGAGTCCTATTTTAATCGTTTACTGTGAGTTCTGATCCGTTCTTTTTCAATGTATTTCGACAAATGCTAAACTTTTTTTTTTTTTTTTTTTTTTTTTTTTTTTTTTATTTTTTTTATTTTTTTTTTTTTTTTTTTTTTTTTTTTTTTCGAATCTTCAGCTTCAACTTGAGTAATTCGACTTTTCTTCTTCAAGGTGGGGGAGGGCAATCCGTTTCGAACTCAAGAGTAGAGATCGTACGCTGTCGTCTCGAGACTCTGAAGTGGGGGCTAGCTCAGGTGGAAGCTGGTAGTCACTGGTCATCGGGAGAACGTGAGAAACTCGTGCACTGATAAAGGGCTTTTTTTACTTTATTTCGAAACAACGAACACAACGAGAGAGAAAGACAGGGAGAGAGAGAACAGGAAGAGTAGGTTACAGCGATTGAGAGCTAGAGGGGGGAAGAATCGTAAAACAGCTAGATACATTTAGAGGATTAGGGAGGAGAAAAGCTATGAACAAGAAGAGGAACGCAATTAGGTGGAATAGTAGCTACAGAATAGGGTGTGAGGAGGGGGAGATTATGAGACATGGGGTAGGAAGGGCGAGACGTAGAGTAGAACAAGAGGAGGTGGTACAGAAGCCTAAAATGCACAGAGAGAAAAAGAGTCAGTCGAAAGAAAACTTTGAACGGAAAGGCTTGTTAGAGAGAGCTCACCATTTTAAACTCCAGGTTTGTGACCCCTGATCCTACCATGTCGCAAAAGAGCGTCTTTCCTCGAGAAAGTACCACCACATTCTTTACATTTCCATTCTTTAGCTTTACCAGGAGGTAATTTCTCTCCTTTCATAGTAACTCCATGAATCGTTTCCTTGTGTCGAGCCAGATCGTAAGGTCGACGGAACACTACTCCACAACGTTCTCCTGCATCCGAAACGAAATCGCATGCGATCGATCCTTTCGCGTTTGACTTTGCCGTCGATCCTCCCTTTCCACTAGCTGCAGGTGCACGACGACGACGTTTCGGAGGTGGAGCGGTAGAGTCCTTCTTCGAGTTGTTGCGTCGGTTCGATGAAGAAGAAGCTGCAGGAGTAGTAGCCGCCGAAGAAGAATGGTAAGATTCATCAGAATCGTCTCCTCCAGTTGCTGCTTTCGTCGATCTCTTCGGAGGTGGAGCGAATCCCAAACCTTCGTCATCGTCTTCTTCATCTCCTCCTTGACCAGTTCCTCCTCCTCCTCCTTCTTCTCCACCAGGTTCTCTGTATTCGTCTGAAGAACCTTCTCCGTCTGGATCAGTGAAGTTTTCATCTTCCTCGAGGGCGAGTCTAGATCGTTTCCTTTGTCTTTGACTGCGAGCGGGTGGAAGGTCGACAGTAGCGTCGTTGTCGACTAGGGTGGATTCTCCTCCCTCTCCGGCTTGAAGTCCTGCGAGAGCGTTTGCAGCTGCCGCTCGACGAGGGGTAGAAGTACCAGAAGGAGTGTTGTTGACGGTACGTCGAGGTGAAGCGAATTGAAGTACTGAAGAGTGAGATGGAGGTGGAACGAACGAGAACTTTTCCTTGTCTTCTGACTCTAGTGCCTCATCCTCCTCCTTCTGCTCTTTGAGATCGTTTTCTTCAGCTTCGTCTCGACTGTCATACGGATTGAAAGGGACTTTGTATTCTTGATCACCAAACTCCTCTTTGATCGGTCTCGAACCGTTCAACTCCCCTTCCTTGTCAATTCCATACCTCGCTCTCTCGACTGCAGTCGTATTCCTACCTCCCAACGATAAATCCTTTCGATCGAATTGACCAAATCCTTTAGGTAATCCAGCTTTCTCTCTAATCCCTTCCAACTTCATCTTGTACTCGATCGAATCGTCTTCATCTTCTCCAGCGGTAACTTCAGTAGAACTAGAAGCTTCTTCCTCTACTCCGAAATCTCCATCGTCATCATCTGCATCTCCATCTACTACACCTCCTACCAAATGTCTACCAGAGTTCGATCTCCTCGTTGCCCAAGAAACTGCGTTCTGAGGTACTGAGAAAGGGTGAGGAACGTGTTGACGAATCGAATTTGAAGAGTTGGATTGGATTGATTGTTGGTGGTGGTGGTGAGAAGAAGAAGCTCGGGGAGTAGAAGAACGAGAAGTTGGTAGAGATTGTGCTTTATTAGAGATCGAGGAGGAAGAGGAGGGAGTGTGAGGTTTCTTGTTCTTCGAAGAGGAAGTAGATTTCTGTAGAGGAGATGAAGTCGTAGTAGGTAGAGGGGCGAACAAGGAATGACCGACTCCAACTCCGAAATCTGATCTAGCGAGTTGTCCATCTTTCGGATCTAAATCGTGTAATTTCGAATCCACGGCTGGGTAATCCAAGAACGCTTCTTGAGGTGAAACGGTACCGATCGAAGAAGCCCTTCCTGATTCAGAGTGTGCGAGAGCTGAGATTGCCGGTGATCGAGGGGAACGGTTCGAGGTAGTCATTCGAGGAGTAGGAGTCTTGTCTCGATCGACGGAACCGTTTCGATTTCCTCCTCCTCCTCCTCCAGGTTGGTAACGAGCGTAGTTCGGAAGGGGACTCATCATTGAGAACTGACCTGGTGAGCCTTCAGAACCAGACAGAGCGAGTGCACGGAGAGGACCTTTAATCGAGGACAAATCGACGTCGAGTAGATCCCTCCTGACTCGATCGAGGAGGTCTGATTGTTCGGAAGGCAGGAGGGGATGATCAGTGTGAGGTGCTTGGTACGAGTAAGGGAACTGCGCAGCTGGTGATAGAGTGAACGAGGAAGGGTCGAAGGGATTCGAGGATTGAGTTGCGGGAGGGAGAGAATAATTCGAGGGTTCGTCAACGAAGGGAAGGCAAGTTTGAGGGTACTGCTGAGGAGTCGGTAGGTAGTTCGAAGAGGTGGATGCCGAGGAAGAGGAAGAAGAAGAAGAAGAAGATCCACTGTGAACGAAAGAAGGCCAATGAAGGTTTTCTTGAGTTTTCCTCCTCATCGGTTTAGGGAATTCTGGAGGAGGTACTGAACTCGCTCTTCCTTCTCCTCGATAGCTTCCGCTACCGTTCGTCGAGGTTGAACTAGGTAGAGTCGGACGAGGAGGAGGTCTCATTGGAAGTTTCGAAGGTGCGAAAGCTGGAGAAGGAGGAGAGTCGATCGAAGGTGAACCTCTGTCCGAGATCAAGTCCGGTACTGCCGCTGAAGAATCTATCGATCCCAACTGTCTCCTTACTCCCTCGTCGTCCTCGTCGTTGACATTCGAGATTCCAGCTCCGAGTCCACCGAGAGGATCTGAAGGTCCGAAAAGCTGAAAGTCTTGACCGATTCCTACATTCTTACTCGGTTGTGACTTGTAAGGAGGTTGGAAAGTGGGAGAAAGTTGAGCGAATGGGTTGCCGATGTTGAGAGGAGCAAAGTTCGTCATCGGAGGGAGTTCATTCGCTCTCTGTTGCAACTGTTCGAGCTGCACAGGGTAGCTAGAGGGGATCTGAGTGTACTGGGATGGTCGCTGAGGTGTCGGAGTCGGGTAAGGGAACTGAATCGGCTGAGGAGGAGGTTGATAATGTGAATAACCGATCGGATTCGAATTGTTCATTCTGTAGAGTCTCCTATTAGCTCTACTCGACAGTGATCTTGTCTATGAAAGAAGTAACTCACTATTGATGAGAGTTGTCGAGGTTGACGAGAAGAGAGGGAGAAAGAGAGACAGAAAGTTTGATCAATGAGGTCAGGATTCTCAGATTACAAATGTCAATATTCTCTCGGAACCGAAGATCGAAGAGCTGAATACCGAGAGTAACATTTATTTAGTTATAGAAAGCTAGAATAGACAACAACAAAACAGAAAACAGTAGAAAAATAAAACAAAGGTGAAACTCGAACGGCCGCCGTTTGAAAACTCTACATCCATCCATCTCGACTGTTCCATACTAGTCTAAGTCGACAAGACTTGTCGTTCCGTATCTCGCTCTCCCTCGAAAAACTCTCCATCTTTTTCTTTCCCCGACAAGTCTTCGCTCCCTCTCGTATCTTTCGCAACTTCGTCACTGTCCTCCTCTTCCCTCCATTCTCGTTCGTCCATCCCTTCTTGTACCCAACTCATCAACCCTTGTGGTACTTCTTGCATCATAACTGAAGGTGCCCCGGCCATATATCTCAACCTTTCCAAAACTCCTTCCCTAATCTTCTCAATCGACCTCCTATCGTTATTGTTCTCTACTCGGTTTCTACCTCCCGCCAACTCTGGATGTAATTTCCAATCGGGAGAGAAGAAATCATCGTAAGGAGTGTGAGGTAGAGTGTTTGGTAAAGAATTTTCTAATCCCAAACAAACTGAAGTTTCGTATGCCCAACAACGTGAAACGTTTTTGATCGTGTATCCTCCTCCTCCCAGAACGATCAGAGGTAGATTGAAAGACTTGATGAATCGGACACATTCACCGTGTGCAGCTATCGATAAATTAAAAGCACCTAACCTGTCGCAACCTAAAGAATCTGCTCCACATTGTAACACGATTGCTGAAGGAGAGAATGTGTAGATTGTCGGTTCCATGATAGATTTGAAAAGAGCGACGTAGGATTCGTTGTCGATACCGTCTTGGAGAGGAACGTTGAGGGAGAAGTATTTTCCGAGAGAGTGACCCAGTTCGTCCAAGTGACCAGTTCCGGGGAAGAAATCGGGAGAGTACTTGTGGAAAGAGACGGTGAGGACTCGATTCGAGTTGTAGAAAGCTTCTTGAACTCCATCTCCGTGGTGAATATCGATATCGATGTAAAGTACTCGAGCATGGATTCTGAGTTTCGATCCTTGGTCAGTTCGTCCCGACTTTTATTGGGCTAGAGAGACTGTTGGCTTACCGTAAGAGCTCTAGAATAGCGATGACGATATCGTTGACGTAACAGAATCCACTCGCTTCACTTTTTTTAGCGTGGTGAAGGCCTCCCGTCCAATTGATAGCTATATCTGTTGTCCCTTGATTGATCTTGCGAGCTGCGAGAAGCGATGCACCGGCGTATTGAGCGCAGTAGTCGTACATGTCGGCAAAGATTGGACAATCGTCTCCGATGTTGAACCTAGTGAGAACTTGATTGAACTGTTGAACGTTCTCGGGAGTGACTCTATCGAAGCGAGAGGGGGCTCAGTCGTTTTCAGTTACATCGAGTAACGAAGGTTGACTCACCTAGAGAGGAAATCTACGTAATCTGAATCGTGAAACATTGATAATTCTTCCTTCGTCGCAGGTCGAGGAGCGTACATGTCCATCTTCTTGTGCAAACCGTAACCGATAACTAGGTGATTCGTCAAGGTCAATCGATGCGGCTTCATAGGGTGTCTCTCCTATAGAGCGAGTACTGTCTGTTAGCAAAGGGAAAAAGTTGAAATAAAAGGGCTTCGAGAACTCACTCCGAAATGGTATTCTCCTACTCCTTTCGGGAAGTAATACGAGACTCGAGGCGAAGAGTGAAGCTGTAGATAGACGAACAGAGCATGGTCAGTCCAGTTCTTGCGGAAAAGGGTTGAAGCTGTTCCGAAGAGCCTCTTTTCACAAAGATGATGGTCTCCCTCCCTTGCTTCTTCTTGCTTTCATCGAGCTACACAATAGCAAAGTCCGTCTCTAATCTCCAGGTCTTTCCCCCAATGATGTCTCTCTGAGAGAGAGAGAGATCGATCTCTTCTCCTCAGGCTTCCCCATCTCGGTGTAAGGGACCAGTACTCACTCCTACAGCAGAACCATTCGAGAAACCACCTCTCCAACTCTCTCCATCTGTTGCAGTACCTTCTCCCGCTGTTCTGTTTGTTCCGAAACTTCCTCCTCCGTTTCCTAACCAATCATTGACGATCCCCATTTTTGCTGAAACTCCTGTATACGTATCATTTGCTGTAGTATTCGTTGCTGCTGTAGAAGATGAGGAAGATGAGGAAGGTTGGGCGTTGAGAGATGAGAGAGGGAAAGGGAGAGAGAAAGTAGGAAGCGTATCGAATTGCTGAGTCGTTGATACCATTTCTACCGTTCTGTTGTTGTTTGTGTTGTTCGTGATTGCATCGAGTGGGAGGAGGAGGAAAGAGATGAAATCTCGAAAGAAAGTTCAACGTTCAGTCTCGTGACGGATTCGCTCTTCGCAAAGTTTGCTCAATATCAATATGGTACATTCTCATCGCGTCAAGTTACAGTTGACCAAGACGAGTAATCTTTCTATCGATTCGCGAAAAATGGGAAATGCTAATAACGACGACTCAGCAGAGAATGAACATTCCAAATCGAGATGAGCACAGAAACAGAGGGCGTAGAGTACAGAATAAGATGTGTATGAGGAAGCATGGAGATGTCTAAAGGGAGTTCAAACGATACCAAATTAAACCGAAAAGAAACTTGTACGAAAACGCCTTCTAGTTCAACGAAATCTTAGCGAGACCTGGGCTCTCTACCTCTCCCGTTTTCTCCTCAATCGAGCCTTGATCTACAGCGGTATCGATAGAACCTTGACGAGGAGGTGAAGGTGAGTCTTTGCGAGTGAAGAGGAGTCGCCAAATTTCCCTCCTCGATTCAAAGATTGGTAACAATCCAACGGCGAAGAGAGTAAACCATGCCCACGCTCCAGATACCGCGATCCATCCGATGAAGACTAGGGAGACGACCAAGGTTGTTCAGTTTGACGAAGGCAGGAAGGAGGAGAAAGGAGAAAGACTCACATTTCTTCGAAAAGATGTATTCGGTTCCGTAAAGCGGGAGAGGCCAGAGGATAAAGATAGCAACGAAGAGGAAAACAGCAGCGCCTCGAGCGAACCAAGCTGCTCTTCGAAGTCGTTCAGGGTTGTAAGATTGATCTTGATAAGCGTCGAGTTCTTTCCCGTCTTTGTCGACGATCTTGACTGCCGAAAGCTCTTCCCATTTACTGTGACGAGAGGTAGCGATGCAGTTAGATTCAACGGAGAGTGTAGCGTCGGGATCAAAGAAAAGAGAAAACTTGCTAGTTTGCGGGTTTGACCAGGGAGAAAACAATCGTGATAACAGCTGATACGGCGATTCCAGCGAGGCATCCGTACAAGCAAGCGTCGACTGATCCAGTAGACGTAAGATCTACAGATCCGTAGTTACCTTTGGCGACAGACAACCAAGTAGCTACGGAAGCGACGAAACCGACTATCTCGTTCAAGAAGAGTTGAAGGTCTGAAGTCAGTCTCTAGGCGTAGCAAGAAAGAGAGAGCCACCGAGAGAGGTAGAGTGAGACTCACGCCAGATTGAGATCCCAGCTGATAAAGCTCCAGGTCGATCGGAGAAGAAAGTTGCGACGAGAGGAGGTAACCCGGGTCCGCTGAATGAATGCGAGTGAATAAGCTGTCGAGCTATAGGAGGTATGAGACTGAATGCTCACGTGAAGATGCCGGTAAAGTTGTAGAGGAAACCGAGATCGACGTTTCCTCCATGCAGAGCAGAGGCGAAACCAGCCATGAAGATCGAGAAGCCAACGACTGCAAAGTGAGAGGCTTTGAGAAGCTGTGCGTCCGTCGCTTTAGGTGAGAAGTATTGCTTGTAAATGTCGAACGAGATGACTGTCGAAACCCCCATCAGTTGACTACTAATGGCACTCGTGCCTGAAGAAATGCCGATAGATGGTCGTTAGTATCAGTTCATGATGCGCGAAAGGCAACAGCGGAGCTCGACAACTCACAAGACATGAACATGAGAATCAACACTGCCACAGCTCCCCCTTTGCCCAAGATTGCCTCGCTTGCGAAAGGTAGTACGAGTCCAGCAGAGACTTCCTCTGCAGACATCCGACGAGGAAAAGTAGGGAAAACGCTCGAGTTCTCGAGTGCGACAGCGACCAATCCCATCGTAGTCGCGAGAGTGAAAGGACTTGCGATCCATGCGAGACCTCCGAGGATACTGCGAAGTGAGTAGAGTCAGAATCGAGGTGCGAAAGGAAAGGAGACGAGAGAATGAGCTCACTATCCGGGAACAGCATCTTCAGGACTAGCTGCAACTCCTTTCGCGTAGAAACTGTTGTCTAGGAAAACGACTCCCGAGTACCTGTATAGTTCTATCAGGTCAATCGTTGTTCTCACATGTGGTAGACAAGTCATTGCTTACTCGAGGAGGGAAAGAATCGCAAATTTGAGAGCACCGAGAGAACGAATCGTGAGGTACGAATGCTCATGAGTCGGAGCGTCGGCGTTACGTAATTGAGCTTGGATCAGGAGTTCGTACATCTTTGAGGGAGATCCGATAAGGTCCGAGGTTGCATAGGTCTAGAATAAACGAAAAAGGTGCGATCAGTTTCGGCGAACGTTCGGTGAATTGTCTTCTCAGGGAACTCACCTTGAAGTAGAACACGAGGACGATGAGGAAAATGACGACGGTGTGAACCCAATCCGCTACGTTAGGCGAGACGAGAAGGTCAACCGAGGCACGAAGAGCGGGTAGAGAAACAAAACGACTCACTCAGCAGCGTAGCTCGCAATCCTCCTCGGAGCGTGCTGGTTTCGACAGAGAGGTCAATCACTGCACAAAGAATGACTCAAGAGTAGACTCAACTCACTAAGCTGCGACAGAAGCAGGAAGGAGCCAAAGTGACGCATAGACTGTGAAAAGCGGCCCTTGTGAGCGACGAGCGAAAACTATCTCCTCGACGACTAGCTAGAGAGCTTGAACTCACTCGACATCCCAGTCAGAGAATTGATCGCAGCAGCACCACCAACTAGAATCGAGGAGACGACGAGCTGTCGCGAGTCGATTCGGTCCGAGTTAGTCGAATCCAGAAAAGAGCAGGAGAGCATTGCACTTACGATATTCGCAGCGAGCGCGAAAAACATGTAGCTGAGATGTGCAAAAGTCCCATAGCGTACTCTAATGACTTCGAGGAAAGTGTGCGCGTTCGGAGCTTTGCGCTAAAAGATCAGAGAGGAAATTTAGCGTTGTTAGTTCTACTCGTGTCATCTCTCGAGAGCCCTGAATTCGAGCCGACCTACCTTTGCTTGGATCGCAAGGTTCGAGTAGGCCATAATCTGTGTCGAGTTACAAGTACTAGCGAAAAGATGGAAGAGGTTAGAATCCGCGAAAGGAAAGGAAAGGACAGGAAAGAAACTCACGCATAGAAGAGACTGCCCGCGACTCCGTAGGTATAAGCGACCGTGCCTGGTTCGAAAACCAATGATCAGCTCTCGTCCGAGGCGTCATCGAAGTAAGGGAGAATATTGCGAGCGAATAACGTGAGGTGAACTTACAAGAGCTCAGAAGGGTTGTAGACCTGGCAACTCAGTAGTTGTCAGTCGACCACATCTCTGATCAGAGAAAGAAGAATTCGATCAGCTTACCAGGTCCAACTCGAAACGACTCCTGCAGCAGTTAGACCCGTCTTGAGGGAGCGTTTAGCGACGGTGAACTCTTCGTTGTCGTCCTCGGTACCGCTTCTCGACAACAGTGACGAGATACCAATCATTCCTGCAGCCTGTTCGAGAGCGAGAGATGGGGATCAATCACAGCCTGGTTGTAGGAGAAGAACGAGTTGAACTTACGAAGAGAATTCCGAGTCCGATAACAACTCCGAAACCTACTCCTTGACTGAGCGGAGTTGTGACTGCCGACATGTTGTAGTAACCTCCGTTCGACAAGATAATACGAAAAGTTGAATGTTATCGAGTCAACGAGAAGAGAACGTAGTAAATTGTTTGCTCTAGAGGAAGAAAAGCGGATAAAGTTCGAAGCGAAGCAAGAGCACTGATTGGAACACAATCCTGCTTCACAGTTTGTCGATCTATCTTTCGTTCGTTAGCCGTTCGACGAGGATATTGTGTGCTTTCGAAAGCGAGATTGCGCAAGTTTGAGCGGAATTGAGCGGTCGAAAGGCGAAACCGGTTGAAAAGATGTCGTTATCTTGCACGTTCAGAAACTCCAATAAGATATAGCGTGGTGCCAGGCACCTATCTGTAACCTAGCTTGAGCCGCGATCGATCTAGTAGCGAGTCAAAAGAGAGTAGTCCCTCGAAATGATCAAGCACGCCAAATTATGCTCTTCTGACGCCAGACAAGAGGGCAGCTTTGTACAGCTGCGAGATAACGAAATATATATGAGTGAATGAACAGCCGCCTCAGTAGCATCGGAAAGGAAAGGGAGGAGGGAGTTCAAAGGGTTGAAGAGGGGACGAAGAAAGAAGCAGAAAGGACAATACGAACAGCTCACAAGCATGTCACAACCTGTTGCAAATTCTTCCAGTCCACCGAGAGCTACTCTGACCCAAGAAGGGTTGTAGAAGTCGAATTGCAGATGAGAGTTGATTGTGATTCTCCGAGAGGGAGACTGGCAGACTCGATGGTGCAGGGAAGGTCGTTCAAGATGTTGCCGAAGAGCTTGTGTCCGTGCTGAACGCGAGAGATATCGGTGAGTGATGAAAGCGCTAAAGCGAAAATACAACTCGAAAATTCGCAAGCAATTCGACTCGCAAAATGTTCGAAGGAGTGAACGTCAGACGATGTACAAAGACGCAGACTAGTTACAGCTGTACAGATGACAAAAAAACTATTGATAAATTGAACCCGATTTTGCGATCTCAAATTCTGCATCAACTCCTCTCCCTTCCGATTCGAGTCGCTTCACCAACGGGATCACCTTCTGTCCAAACTCCTCCAACTCTTCTTGAAAGTTCAGGAAAGCTGTGAGGATGTGGTCGATACCGAGGGAGCGGAAGAGGAGGATACGATCAGCGATTTGTTCAGCGGTCCCGATCAAACGAGACTTGAACCCGTCGTTGAACTGAACGAGTTGTTGAGAGTCCGAGTTTGACCACATTCCTTTCCCTTCCTTTGAAGAAGCTCCAGCGTTCTTGACCTCCTTCGCGAATGCTGCAACGGCAGGTTTGTCAGAGAGTCGAAGAATTTCCTTGAGGACCTCCTCCGCTTCAGCTTCAGTCTCCCTCAAGATAACGAAAGCGTTGACACCGAATTGAACTTTTCCTTCTCTACCTTCTTCTGCCGCTCGTCGTTTCGTATCGTCGATGAGTTCACGGAAATCTTGAATCGTTCCTTGACCGTTGAGGAGGAGAATGTCGGAAACTCGAGCTGCCATCGCACGAGCGTCGGCAGAGTTTCCTCCTTGGTAGATCGTAGGAGGACGAGGAGGTTGAGGGGAAAGAGGGAAGTCTCGGAATTGGTCTGAAGAGGAGGTGAAGGAGCGCGAAGGGAGAGAGCGATTAGAAAAAAGATAGATTGAGAGAGAAGTGTCGAGCGACGGCGAGCGATAAGAAGGTATAGGGCAGTGGAGGATAAGAGGATATAATGCAGTGGAGAGGGTGAGAGACATGTCAGTTTCGCGAATGCGATATGAGGGCAACTGAAGAGAACGCACAGAAGTCCCCTCGATACGTAAACTCTTTCTGCGTCCACAGACCTCGCAGCACGTTGATGAATTCTTCCGAACGTGCATATCTTTCTTGATGGTCCAACCAAGGCTGATTCTGCAGTTTGAATTCGGTCTTGAACCATCCCGAAACGACGTTGACCGCTACTCGGTGATTCGAGATTTCGTCGATAGTCGCAAGTTGCTTTGCAGCGAGAAGGGGATTCCTACAGCTCGATGCGTCAGCTGTGTCGTTCACACAGTGAGAAGTGAGAATGCTCACCAAGGACCAGGAAGGATAGCAGCAACGACCTTGAGCTTCTTCGTGTGTTCAAGCAAATGTTGGGTGAAAGTCTGGGAATTCAGGTGGAAGCGTCAGTCGGTGGCTCAGAGCCTGAGATGGAGCTCGTTCGAGACTTACGACGCTCTCAAACTGATACTCGGCACCGTAACCTGCCATGAATCGGATCTGAGTCAAAGCCCATTCGAATCCAACTTCTTCTGCCGTTTGAGCGAGTTTGCGATTGTACTCGGGGGACCAACCAGTAGTCGAAGGAATCTTTGACGCGACTAATCCTCCTGAGATTGAGGGAACCCAGAAGCCGAAAGAGAGAGGTTGTCGAGAGGAAGCGTCGGGCATTGTTTGAAAGAAAACTAGGAGAAGAGGGTGACTGAGAAGAGGAAGTACTGTCGCGATAGGGTAAGATTCAGGAGTGTTCACACTTGCGAGTTCGACTACTGAGGTTCTTGCGCTATCGTTGAGAGAAAGTTGCGATATTTTGATTTGGAAGACGCCATTTTCCCCGATTCCGCTAGTCCAAATTTGTTCCTGTCCCTTTCCGGACTACTCAAGGTTAACTTGCTTGCGTTTGAGGGTCTCGCAAATGAGCTGCTGGCTGCGGGAGAAGGAGGAAACGTGTTGACTGAAAGATTTCAGAGAGAGCTGAGGAATTGAAAATTCGGTAGCTGAGCGAGCAGAGCACTTCTACAAGCTCTTTTCTGGCTGTTGGGAAGCTGAAATCATTGCTGCACTGTTGTCGACTTGAGAGTAGAGGAGAAAGAGAAGACCAGACATCTTCTCACTTTGACCATCCCTGCATAACAGCTCAGCCTTTCTCAAGAGTCAGGAGAAGCTCTACAAAACACCGAAAATACAACAAGGAAGCGGAATCAGCCAGTCTCGCTCTCTAGCTTCGTTTCATCAGGAATCTATCTTCTCGAACTGCTCTCGCTCACTTCCCCAAGTCGGTGTCGGTTACGGTGCTGCTCAGCTCGGTCTTGAGCTACTCAGAGGCGGAGAATTAGAGCCTGTGGTCTTCGGTGAGTGATTCTGGAAGAGTGATTCAATCGAAAGCTATTTACAATGCTGATTCCTCAATCGAATCCCAGCAGATCAGTTCGCCTTGACCACGATTCTACCGAACGACACTTGGCCTGTTCTCAGTTTCTCCAATCCGTCCTTTCGAAACCCAAAAAGACCCGATAACAATCAGTTCTTCATCCTCGAATTACGATCGGAAAAGCGCAGAAACTCAGGCTCACGTTGACAACCTCGAGACCCCCTTCGAGTACCGTTATATCGGGAAGTACAAGCTCATTCGAAGCGAGCAACTCCTCGATCAATTTCATCAGTCCACTTCCGATTCGGTTATTGGTATGAACAGTTTTGATCGGCTACTCGAGTCAGTCAAAAAAGTAAGTAACGACTCTTGAAGGGTCGTCAATTTGTACGAGACGAGTAACTCACAACCGATCTACCATTCACTCCTTCTCTCAGTTCTTTTGGCAGACCTGACAGACCGACGAGCCAACTTTCACCCTCGCTTCTTAAACCTCTTTGAGCGAATCCGGCAGTTTCAGACCCGACGCAATCGATAGCGAACTTGAGTTTGTCGGAGGTTATCGAACGGATTTGTGAGATGGCCGAAATGGGGTCGTGACGGTCAACGACATGTTCTGCTCGGACGGAAAGACGATTGAATCAGTAAAATTCAGGCCAACGACAGCGAATGAACATTTCGAACTCACCGACACCTATCTTGCGCAATCTATCTCCGTGTTTCTTCTCGCACACGACCGCGATCACCTTCAACCCAGCAAGTCGAGCGAATTGAGCAGCGAAGAAACCAGTGACACAAGATGCTGTACAACAACTCCTAAGGTAAGCAAGCAGACTCTTCTCTACTTGATGTAACTAGATTCACTTACCTCCCCAGATTAGCAGCCATTCACCCTCCTCGATTGGAGGAGGAAGGGTCGAACGATCCAATTCTCCTTCGCTTCCATTTCCGAGCTCGAAGGATGCAAAGTCTCGAATCCTGATTCCCAATGTACTTGATAGGGCAATAGCAGCTGTAGAAGCTCCGACTCCTGATTGACGGGCAACAAGAAGAGGTCAACTCGACTCAAAATACTCGAGGAAGTGAAAAACGACGAACCGAGTGCAGCACTTTCTTCGATTGTAACGTTTGGTGGTACGAGGCCTAAACAGTGGGAAGAAGCTACAGCGTACTGTTGAAATGAAGAGGTGCGGTAGTCTCGATCTGTTCGGACCGAATCGAGAGGGTGAGTAATCGAACGAAGAGGAGAGAAACGACGGGTGAAAGGACTGAAATCTTACAATTGGTCGATACTGCAAATGCCCGGTCTCCAACTCGAAATCTCTCGACTTGACTTCCGACTCGCACGACAGTCCCGGCGAGATCTCTACCGTTGAGGGCGGGAAGAACTGGAAGAGCGAAATTGTAAGCGACTGATTTCCAATCCCTAGTACCCGCTTCTCTGCATCAGCTTATCGATCATACTGCTACATAGATTCTACGGACTCACACCGGATTGAGACCTATTGCTTCGATACGAACGAGAACTTCGTCTTCGCTTTGAAAATTCGGAAGGGGAATCGACGAAAGTGTATACCTTTGTCTCGGTCCATGAACGAGCAAGGCGGACTGAGTCTCGGGAAGGACGTTTGTAGACATCGTCGATAGTACACTGCAGCAGTGAGTAAGTGCAATGAGCTGGCAGGGACGAGGGAAAAGTCTTTGAAACTTCAGCTGCGAAGGTGGAAACGAAAACGCGATACTGATCCTAGATTGCGAAAAGAGCTAGGAAACGTTCCTCTTAGCTTATCTAGGTACAATATCTCTAGGGCAGGACTCTTTTGAAAAGAAGAAGCGAGCTTGCGAAACTTTTGATCGAAGACGCAATCTTGCGCCTTTTCCCTTTAATCTCTCTCGACACCTCTCCGAACTAGCGCTCGCTCGACCTCGGCGTGGGGATATAAGCTCAGATGATTTATACCGTGCTCAAGATTGCGGATTGCGCTATCGCTTGGAGTGCTCAGCACCATTTCTTCGAGTCGATCTCGATAAGCTCTTCACGACGTACACACCTCACAGTATGCCTTCAGTAGATCAACAAACAACCCAACAAGCCTTCGAGCCACCCTCTTCCTTCGCCTCGCTCAAATTGAACGGTGCCTCGTCAGGTTCTTCGACTATCGAGTACCCAGCTTTCTCTTCCGACCCCGAATCGACTGAGGAGTTCTTCGAGCGCGCCAAGCAAGTATCTGATCTCCTAGGACTCGACGTGCACGTTCGAGATGCGGCGAACGAGATCCCTTACCGCCAAGTTCAATTGTTAAAAGATTCGGGTCTCGTCACTGCACTCGGCAGGAAGGAATGGGGAGGAGGAGGACAAACTCCCGAAGTTGGGTATCAGCTAGTCAGAATCGTAGCGAGAGGAGATGGAAGTCTCGGTCAATTGTTGGCTTATCATTACCTTTGGAGGTGAGTCTTCCTGTTCTGCTCTCCTCTCCTCCGGCACTGCTCCAGCACTCCCAAGACGACGCTCATTCTTTACTCGATTATCTAGCTGGACCGCTCTCGTCGTCGGAACCGAAGAACAGATCGAAGCTGAACAGCGTCGTTACATCTCGAAGAAATTGTTCTACGGAGGCGCTGTCAATCCTCGCGACAGTGATCTTGCAATCACCGAGAGTGAAGACGGCAAGTCGCTCATCTTCAACGGAAAGAAAGCTTTCTCGACAGGATCAAAGATCTCGGATTTGACTGTTCTCGAAGGAGTCTTGCCTGTGAGTTTCGATTCCCAGTCCAAGTTTTTCTGGCTTTGACTTCTAATCAATTTCGAACACGGATAGGATGGGAAAACCCATGTTTTCGCTATCGCCGATTCGAAACAAGATGGTATCCGCTACGGAGACGACTGGAAGGGTGTGCTCGGTATGATTGGCACGCAAAGTGGTTCGATTTCGATCACCAATGTATCGGTCCCTCGTTCGTCAGCTCTAGGCTTCAACGACAAGAATGAGTTTATACCTCTGGGTGCTTTCAACACTCTACTCTTGCCAGTAAGATAGCTCTCTTGGCGCTCGCTCACCAAGACACTTACGCGAGCTTGTTTTCTGTTCTTTGCAGGCTATCCAACTTTTCTTCATCTCCTTCTATCTTGGTATCGCTGAAGGTGCTCTCAAGAAAGCGTCAAAGTACACAGTAGCAAACACTCGAGCTTGGCCTTTCGCGGGAGACGTCAAATCGGCAGGCCACGAGGTGAGTATATTCCTTTTGTGCCCTCAATTCGGAGAAAGATGCCAATCTGATACATCGTCTCTCCTTATTTCAGGAGTTCTATATTCAAGTGAGTTCGCGTCTGACTTCGCTCCCACTCTTCGCTTGCTGACAAACTCATCTCCGCTTCAGGAAATCTACGGAACTCTTCAAGCGAAACTCTGGGCAGTTGAAGCTCAAGTCGACGTTCTCGCCACGAGGATCAGCGCTCTTTTAACTCGAAAAGATCGCTCATCTGTGACTGAGACTGAACGAGGCGAGATCGCGGTTCGAATCGCCGCTGCAAAAGTCACTTCGACGGAAGTTGCTCTCGAAGTCACCAATCAGTGAGTCTACTGTCTCTTTATCTCTTCGTGTATCGTAATCTGTCTCAACGCTCACTAATACGCCCTCGCTTTTCGCTTCGACAGGATTTATGAAGTACTCGGAGCTCGTTCAATCTCTTTCAAAGCTGGCTTCGATCATTTCTGGCGCAACGTTCGAACTCACACTTTACACGATCCTGTTGCTCACAAGCGGGCTGAAGTCGGACGCTACGTTCTCAAAGGTGAACTACCTACTGTAAGTTGTTGATCGCGAACCCTTGCTGACTCACCTCACGGAAACTGACAAAACCTTGCTTCGTCCGACATCTTAGCCTACTTGGTACACTTGAGAAGATCGAGCATAGTGTTAGTTTTTGTACTCTGTCTCGCTGTAGAACGTTTGGTAGATCTTTCTCTGAGGGCCCAATTTAGTCAAAGTAGTTTGTACCGATTCAAGAGCTCAATCGTTCCCCGTTGGCTCTAAAAAGAGCAAGTCTGGGTGTCTTTCAGTGACTCAAATCTTGTGCAAGGATGTAAGGCGTCACTGTGTATAAGATAGCAGAAAAGCGTGTCGGCGAAATTGCGAGAATCTTTCGAAGAAGTTCAATTGAAAGGGATCCGAAGCGCTTGCCTCGACAGCTCACTATTTCAAAGACCAAGTCGTCGCTTGTAGATGAAGAGCGAGAAAAAAAACCGGTGCTAAATTGAGACAAGCAAAAGAAAGTAGTGACAGAAGAAGTGCGGAAAAAGAAAATACATCAACAAAGAAAGAAAGAAAAGTTTACTCAGAATCATCGTCAGAAAGAGAAATTTCCTCCGTCTTGGCTCGTTTGACAACAGTACTCGTGCTCCTGCTCCTTCCTCTAGAAGTAGCCCTCTTCCTCTTTCCTTTCCCTTTCCCTTTCCCTTTTTCCCCCTTTCCCGAACTACCTGAAGCGTCGTCTGCATCACTCTCGTCCTCCTCCTCCTTATCGGCATCGTCAATCTTGCGGCTTTCTACGACACGACAAACCTCCACTCCAACTCCAGATGACAAGAGAACGTCAATCCAAACTTTCTGAGTTTCCGAGAGTTTGTCTCCGGGACCTTTGATCTCGGAGAACAAGACGGAGGATGTCGAAGGATTCCAGAGGCTAAACGCAGACGAGAGGAGAAACATCATCAGCTTTATGCATTCGTCAAAGTCGCAGGAGAGAAAAGAAGCGAACCAAAGATCAGGAATGCCTCCGGTTCGATGTCCGTACTCTTCGACAAAAACAGTCAGGATGGATGCGAGAGCTGGTCCGCCGATACACTAAGCACGAGAGATAGCATGGATAGATCAGTATGCGGAAGTGTAATTCGGGAGAAAATGGAAGAAATTCACCTCTACGATTTCTACTAAATCTTCTCGACTGAATCGTTCCCAATTGATCCCGACTGCCCAGGTGTTGAGCGGTCGTTCTCTTTCATCAGTAGCTGTCAGGAATGAAACGGCTTCTCCCTTTGCAACAGCTGCGAGGCGAGCATCGATAGCAGGTCGTCGAACTATTTTGAGCGGAAGAAGGTGATTCGTCAGACTTGCTCACGCGACTGAGGGAACTCGGAGTCGTCATTGTGGACTCACCGATCGCGAAAGCGTCAGTTGCGAGATCGAGCGGAGCAGACTGATAGGCTGTCTCGAAAACTCCGTCAACCGGTGCAAAGATGATATCCCAGAAAACGAGCGCAAACTGTACAATGCAAAGAGCCGTCAATTCCATGCAGTCTCGAAATTGTTCAAAGAAATCAGAAGAAGACGAACGATTGATGTCAAAACTCCATTCTCCGAGTGAAAACTGCCGTCAAGCGATCAATTAGCCCAGTTGCTCATTCTGGAGAGAACGACAAAGGAAAGTTCTCACCCCTTCCATCCTTCTTTGACGTACTGCTCGAGTGCGAGTTCTTCGACACTGACCTCTTCTCCGTCGCTCGCTCTCCAGATGCTCTTCTTTCCGATCGTAGGATCGTCCAACCTTTCTCCCTCCATGACTCGCTGTTCTGATTTGGCGAGAAGTACCTCGAAGGTGCGTCGGTCTTCTTTCGGTACCTCGAGAGCTGATTCGATTCGGGAGATTCGCCGTTGAAGGGAAGATTTGTAGACTGGAAAGGGAGAGAATACCATCAGCCTCGTCACAAACAGGTAGCAAAGAGTAGAGATTATGACTGACTGAGATGAGTGAATGGATCGTTGAGTCCAGTCTCGCAAATCCTCAAAGCTTCTTCCCTCCTTGCTCGTAACAACCTCTCCTTCTTCTTCGGTTTGCTTTCGCCGTCTTTGACCAGAACGAGCTCTTCTCCGAGGGGATACTTCATCAGGACGAGTGCTAGACGATCGTACCAGTCTCCTCGTTTACCTCGTCGGAAGGAAGTTTGAGCGAGGAGGAACCGAAGGATTTCGACTTCTCGTTCGTGATCACCCTGTCGAATCGAAACAGTCAGCTTGACCACAGACAAGGAGGAGAAGAAGAATGGATGTACGAGTTTGGCATAACAAGCTGCAGCCTTGTAAGCGGCTCGGCTCAAGGGCCAACCTGGGTGAAAACGCCTTCGATAGTACAATCTCCTCTTCTCGTCACCGTTCTCTTCTTCCTTCATCTCGGTCTCAGCTTCGCTACACAGCTCTTTCCATTCGTCCTCGACTTCTTCCCATAGTCTGCTTCCTACTCTGAATCGAGCTCGTTTCTCTTCTGCGGTCTCCTTCTCCCGTTTGGGTACTCCAGGTCCCCAAACTCCCTCAAGTGCTTCCTCGACCTTCTTCTCAATTTCCATTGCAGCTTCAAATTGCTTTAGAGCTTGTCGAGAAGGGAAGATGGAGAAAGAACGAGAAACGACGTAATCTGGATATCGACGTTTTCCAAATCGAGCGAGGAGAGAAGCTGTGAGAGAGCTGGTTTTGTTTGGTTGAGATGAGGTGGCAGTGTAGGAGGTGCGATGGTAGACGAGAGAGAGGCGGTTGAACAGGGTTACATAAGTAGGGGAAAGTCGAATGACGGGACCTTTTCGAAAACAATGATAGTGATGAGTTCACAGCTGACGAAAGCGGCAAGGTCAGGCTTCAAAGGACTCACCGATACTTTTGAGAGCTTGACGAGCTACCACTGAAGATTGCTTGAGCTTGTTCCCTTTCGAATCGTAGCCAACTCCGAAACCGACTTGTTTCCCTTTTACCTTCGAATTGCTTGAACTCGGGAAAAATGATAAAGTTGACTGATTCGAAGTACGCAACAAAGCTTTCGACCATTCTCCTCTCTGTACGACGATCCGACAGAAGACTTGAGTCTCCGTGATGCTTGAAAGTGTCAAGCTCGAAAAAAGGAACTCACAGTAGTTTTCCCGGCAGGTAAACTGACTTTCATCCTCTTTCCCAAAGCGACGAGCTCGTCCATTGTCAGTAGGCTGAGAGCCACTTCCGGATCTTCGACGGCGAGAACTTCCTTGTCTTCTGCTAACCTACTCAAATCTGTGTTCTGATCTTCGAAATCGCAATCTCCCAGTTTCTTCTTCTTCTTTGGCGATACAGGCTTGGAATCTTCTTCATCGTCGGACAATGTCAAGTCGATGACGTATGGATCTGGCTCAGGAAGTTTGACTTTCGGAGGAGTAGAAGGACCAGCGATAGGTTTGAAATCTGACTCTTCTCGTTTCGGTTCGACTGCTGGAGGTGACGGAGTGAACTCAATCTTCTGCCAGAGAGCTTGGCATGCCGAGTTGAGATCTTTGATATCATTCTCGTAACCTATCCCATCTAGTCGGATCCAGCCGTGCTTGCGAAGGAAAAGTCTCATAAAGAGGTATCGAGATTGATCTGTAATCACACCCCGATGATCAGCTTTCCTCATCAATCTCGCGTAATATGATTGACTATTTACATTCTAGCAGTTGAAACCTCCTCAGCGCGTGTTGTTCTGCTGGAGAAAAGAGAAACGCCTCGTGTGTGAAGACTGCCTCCATCATGTCATCCGCTGCCGAAACGTAGAAGGATACGCGTTGAGCTGGTGGTGCGTTCGATACATCTGTATTTGGAGTACCAGGCGTTGAGGAGGGAGACCTGGGAGGCGGTGAGGCGAGATTCGATGTTGAAGCATTCTCGAGAGGTGTGGCTTCGACCTCCATCTTGCGAGGTGGACTACCCCGCTGTTAGGAGTCTGATACGGTGTCTGGAGCTGAACTGAGGAGCTTTGATTCGGGAGAGGGAGGAAAAGTCAACTCGACTGATTTCTTACTTTGACCTTTCGAATTTTTGCACCGAGCCAGCGGAAGGTGATGCACACAGCTCCACTGGTCGCAAGTAGTACTCGAAGGAGCGCGAAGAGCGAAAAAAGCAGACTGGCAAAAATCAAGAGCAGAAAAAAAAGGAAAATCGGGTTTATTCGATTCTTCACAAACGAGATACTTTCCGAAACAGAATCGACATATACACAAGCAAAAAGGTTAGACTAAGACAACAAGTATAGAGACGCCGCTTTTACAATTACTCCATCCTCCTCACTCTATTCCAAGCTTTCTCTTTCCCTCCCCAAGAAATCTTCAATCTCTCTCCCTTCTTCTTCGGCATCTCCCTTGAGACTGTAAGCCGATTCTATCCTTCCTACGGAGCTCAGTCTGTGCATCTTCGGTTGCGGTAGAACCGTATTCGATTTACTAGATCCGTTTTGCGAGTCGGGAGTGGAAGTTCTGCGACCGTGTTGAGCAGTCTTGCCATTTGATTCGATGGAGAGATCGTCGAGTCGACGGTGATACGGAGTCGAAGTGAAAGCTATTGTCGTCGTTCCTTGTCCAGGGAGAGAGATTGGAGAGGAGAGGAAGTGTTCTTTCTTGGAAGAGTTTGATCGAGGGAGTGAAGAGATGGGGTTTTGAGTCGAAGTTGGCAAGACAGTCTGTACAACGGCGAGAGTATAAGTATATTTGAACGAGTTCCGTCAGAGAGCCGATTGGAAACTGCTTGAAAGAGTGCTCAAACTCACTTGACTGTGTCCGAGTTCGAACAGAACTTCTTCGTTCTCTCCTTGTTCCCCAGACCTCCAGCTTTCTCTTCTTTCGCGACTATTGATGTCTCTTCCATCAGGTGAAGGAGATCTAGCAGCAGAATTGAGGGTGTCGAGGGAGGGGAAAGACGGAGATTTGGCTGAACCTTGAGTTTGACGAGGAGTCGAAAGGGGGTTTCCAAGTTTCTTTGACGTTGCTGGACTAGCTGTGGAAGGTTTCGAAGCACCAAAGACGTTCCTGAGGGTTCTTTCCTTCTTTGTCGACGCTTTCGAAGTCGTTGTCGCCTTAGTCGTTGCTGAAACTTGAGAATTCTTCGATCTTTCCTCCTCTCCTTTCTTCTCCACTTCTTTCGCTTCTCCCGCTTTCGTTTCGACTAGATCGATAGATTCTTCCGTCTTCCTTCGCTTGTGTAGCTGTGGCCTGCTGTGCTCCTTCTTCTCCTTCTTGTTCTTCTCGACTTCTTTCCTCGCCGATTTCTCCTCTTCCCATTCTTCCCATTGACCCATGTTCATCGGTATTCCCCTGAATAGATCCTCCTCGTCTGCTCTCTGCTCTCCGGTAGAGTTTACGGCCCATGGACTCTGCTCGAGAGCTCCTTTCAGGATCGTGCACTCGAGCCTGCCGAGTTCACCTCCCCAACTCCCCAAATGATCAGGTCCTAGTTTCCTCCTCGCTTGATCTAATTCCGACAACCTAGAGGACAGGATCGAGACGGTTTCGGCGAACTTGTCGAGGTTCGAAGTTGAATGAGGAGAGGAAGGTCGAGAATCGGGAGCGAGCACGAATGGGATCGCGCGAGAGATGGGTGTACAGTCTATTCGAGAAGACATCTCTGTAGACTGTACACGAGTTCGAGAGAGTTTTCGGAGGTCGAGTGAGAGGTAGAAAAACAAGAGAACATTCAGTCACTTCTCGATCATCTTTCCTTCTCTCCTAATTCACCAAGGCTCGATCCGCTTACAACATTCAGCAACAAGGGCAATGCAGGAAGATGTAAGCGGTGCTAGTCAAGTCTCTTCTAGGTCACCTACTCCTCAATTCGCAAGAAGAGCAAACTATCAAGATTACTATTACTATCCACCACCAGCAGCGCAAGCAGAAGGCGACGGATCCCCTGATCCAGACTACGAACCGCAACAAGACGAGGATCCCGAACATGACCAGCTTGGCGACGACGCCATGGAGCAAGACGAGTTGTCGGAAGAAGAGTCGGAACGAGGTACTACAACTGCAGCATCCCGAAGTAGAGTCGGCACAGCGATACCCGGTTTGTTCGATGAAGATACCATACTACCGGAGGAAGAGTTTGGTGAAATGACAATCAAAGGTGAGCTTTTATGAAAAAAAGAAAACTCGCAATCTCTTGTCTTCAAGCTGACCAGAGTCGAAGGGCTTTTGCGACAGAGTTGTATACTCTCATGAAGGCAGGAGTGATCAATCTGAATCCAGCTTATCAGCGAGAATCTGTCGTAAGCTTTCTTATTATCAATTCATTTGAGAGAAACCTAGAAAATATGGCTCACTCTTCCCGCTCTCGGTTCTATTAGTGGGCCGATAGTAAGGCTTCAGGTCTCATCGAATCCATCTTCCGCAACGCACACATTCCCGAATTGTTGTTCAACATTTATGACCTCGAACAAGCAACCGGAGACTCGAGCGAAGCCGCTTTACCGTCACCGTCGAAGCTTTCGAATCCGGATGCGTACCCGAGCAATCCAACAAAGGCTGATAGAGATGTGGAAGCGAAGCGATGCGTCTGGAACTGTGCAGATGGAAAGCAGCGATGTACCTCGATTCGGAAGTAAGTTTTGTTTTCGTCTGCTTCTTGAACTTCTGACCCGCGGACTGACCTCCATCGTTTCTCCTCAGATTCATGGATGGAGCGATCCCTTTATCGGTAGTGAGTGCCCCTCTCTGTTCAGCTTAGACAGTTTCCCTTCCTTCTAGTTGACCGATTTTGCTTTCTGCCGTCGACAGAAACGAAAGTCAGACTTGCGAGCGAAGAAAACCCCCTTCCATGCCCTCTCACCGCAAGAGCGAGCAATCTGCGAGGAGAAGAAGGTCAGGTTCGGTTTCTACCGCGAGCTCAGTTACCCTCAAGAGTGTGAAATCTTCAAACGCGTTCAGCTCGGAGTTGTTCTCACCAAGGAGGGTAAGCGCTTCTCCCAAGGAACCGACTACTACTCCGTCGTACAGTATACTGATCTAATCTTTTTTTGGTCGTGTAAACAGAGCAGAACGTTTCTACCTCGCAACACAAGGTATGGATCACCGAGCTGATTCGACATTATGCTCCGACGCAGAACGAGGCACAATTGGAGAATCTCGCAGCATTCGCACCGGTGCGTTCCACGCTCTCCGACATTGCAACTTCTCTCTCTTTGTTCACACTTTCTTCGATTGCAGCGAATCATCAAGTTGAGCGCCCGAAACAGAAGTCTCGGCGTCTTTTTGAGCCTCGTCTCTTCGCTCGTCACTGGTTATGCTAGAGCTTCTCGTTCAGGGAGGACGACCTTGGACAAGCTCGACGAAGCACCTCTGCCTCCTCTTGCGTCTCGTCAAACGGTTCTACGCATTCTCGAGCGCTTCAAACGACTCAGTCTAGTTCCTCAACTGCCGCAAGATGCCAAGACAGACAAGTGGCCTCCTAGTACACAGGTTCAAGGCAGACCAGAATCTCGAATGGCGTTCCCTCACCGAGTTTGGGCAATTCCAAAAGAGCAAAAAGGTGGCAAACGAATGACTCGAATGCTCTCCCCAGTCGAATTCATGTTCATTCCTCTCGTCATACAAAAGTTCGAATCAAGGAGGGATGGAGACCTTCTAGAGATCATTGAACAACTCCGAAAACACATCGACGAAGCTCACGAAAATCAGATCAAAGATAATTCGGACGTCTGGAACAGCTTGAGAGCTTTCATGGAGTAAGTTCTTCCTGCCACTCGTTCCCTCTTCAAAAGACTTCCCGCTGATCCGACTCTATTTTGCTGTCGAGCAGCAATTACGATCCCGACTCTCAGCTCAAATACCTTTACAACGACGACGGTTCTCTCGTCGGCAACGGTCCACGTCAACCTCCGATCGAACATCCCCCTCTCGTCCCTCCGAATCTTCATATCCCTCCAGCTGCTTCTACCACTTCTATCACTTCTACAAACAAAGGAAAACGAGCTCTCGCTGAGAGTACCAGTTCCTCTTCCGGGTTCAACTCTGGGTCAAACGGAGCAGCTTCCTCTTCCAGCTCGAGTTCGAGAAAGAAACAGAAGACTCAAGATGCAGAAGATGCAGAGCGAAAGAGGCAGGAAGCGATTCTCGCCGAGGAGGAGAAGCAGAGACGAGAAGCTCAAGCTGCCGAAGAACGGCGTCGCAAGGCAGAAGAGGAAAGACTACGACAAGAAGCTGAAGCGAAAAGAATTCGGGAGGAGGAACGCAAGAAGCGAGAGGAGGAAAGAAAAAGGATGGTTGCAGAGATTCAAGCCAGGAGGTTGCAGCAGGAAAGGGAGATTGAGGAAAAGTCTCGGAGGGAGAAGGAGGAGCTCGAGGCTGCCGATCGAGCCAGGAGGGAGAAGACCGAGTTCGAAAAGAGCGAAATCAGGAGGAAGGAGCAAGAAGAGATCGAGAGGCTTATGAGCCAAGACCTAGATCCAGAACCTGTACCCGAAGCATATCCTATCCAAGCTGGGTCTCCTCCTGAGTCGACGGGACAATCCAAGGTGCAAGTTACGTTCGAACCAACCATTTTTGGTTTCCCTTCTATTACTCGTCCTGAACCTTCCCGTCCCCAGCATGGATCCAACACCTCGCAAGTCTCGACTCCTTCGATTTCTCGTCAGTCGTCGCCTCCTATAGCTCCAAGTCTCTCTTCGACAACCGCACGAAATGGCTCTCAAGTTTCGAAACCGAACTCAAATTCTCGTTCTCTACCTCGTCGCGACTCTGGAGAAACGATCGAAACCACTATCACTCCCTCTTCGAAGTCCAACTCTAAGCCTTCGTCGTCGTCATCAGCGACGTCGTCATCTTCGAAAGCCAAACAGAAGTCGAAGCCGAACAACAACACCACCACTTCGACAAATTCAACTTCACACTCGAGCTTGTCGGCAACTTCAAAATCGAATCCAACAGCACCTCCCAGTGAAGCTTCAGCTCCTGTCCGAATATATTCGGGTGCCAAGGCTCGTATCGCAGGATCGATTCTCGCTGCAGCTCCTCCTCCCGCTCCCGCTCCGACTCGTAGAGCTCCTCCAGTCCTTCCTGAGCAACATCCTCGACAACCTGAACGTAGATACATCAGTATCAAGTCTCAAGCGCAACAATTCGATTCGAGAGGTCGTGTGGTGCGACCAGAACCCGTTCAGCGGGAGGAGGAAGATGAACTCGAAGCGTATGGAGGAAGAGGCGAAGACGACATTGTGATCTACAAACCTCAGAACCATCATATCGACGAGGACAACGATAGGAGGAGAGATCTAGAAGTGCGAGCTTTGCTTGGCTCGTCGAAATCGAACAACCCTGTCGCTGTCGACCCTCGAGATCGAGAGGTTCAGAACCTCATCAGGCTGTCTGGCAATGGAGGACATCGCAATCGCAACGCCGAATCTGGCTCAAACCGTTCAACACCTACGAATCCTAGGAATGGCAATCAATCTCGTCTTCCTGTGAGTTGAGTTTTTCCTCTTTTCTCCTCTAGTCTTCAAATTTCTCGCATCAGACAAAATCTCATCTCTTGACTCTTTCCTGAATAGCTGCCTCCGTCACTTCCCTCTCGTCCTAACTTCAGACCCGCTTGAGATTGAAGTTCGCCTCTCAGATCAATCGAACCCTCCCTTTCCCTTCGTTTTCTTCCTTGTAAAACTTTCCATCTTCGATTCGGTTCTTCTCCCTTCCTCTCTTTTTGTTGTTGCTTTACTATTTGACCGGCTTTTCTTCGCAAACGATTCTTTCTTTCGCCGAAACAAAATGAGTCTCGTGACCCGACTGCGAGTCGTTTTCTGTTGTGAGTGACGGCATCGACTCTCAAACGACGATCACCTTTCTCCGCTTCTCTCTCTCTCTCTCTCTTCTCTCTCTGGCTCTTTCTCAACAACTCAGACGTCTTCTGTAGCACCGTTCAACAGTCATCTCCTGCCATGCCTAACCTAGTAGAATCTCTCTTCGATATTATTCGCGGCTTGTGAGCTTTCTATCTTCCTCCTTCAAAGCAGTCAGTCACTTTGAGGCTTATATAATCTGATTTGTATCCACTCTAGCTTCAAAGCAATCTTCGCGGTTCTCGAGACTTTTGTCTCCTTGATCCAAACTTTCGTCACTGAGCTTTTCTCGCTCGCAAGATCAACTATCGAATTCGTATTCAGAAACTTCTTCGTTCTCGCTGCTATCGCCGGTATGTAGTTTCACCATTCTTGTCGCGTTCGGGAAGACAGAGCAGGCTGATTGATGAAAACGTCCTCGTTCTCTTTCCTCAGGTGCTTTCATCGCGTTCACTTACATTCAACAACGCAACCCTCAAGTGAGGAGGAACGTCGATCAACTCAAGAAGAAAGCGTAAAGGGATTGCATCTAGCTAAAGAGAAGGGAGCGAGGAGGAGAGCGACTTTTCGAGGTGATTTTGTATCTGAATAATCTGTACTACTTCCAGTACTTCGACTCTACTTTCCCGGTATAAGGTCTCTCGTGTAGCAAAATAACTTGCTGTGTATCGAGCTCGTGGGAAAGTGGTTCGAAGCGAGATATTCAGCATTTCTCATTCCAGCGTTCTCGAAACTAAACTTCAAGGATGGTGTGCGAGTTCCCTATTACATTGCTCCAACTTTATCAGTCTGTCATAACGTGTACCTACCTCGAATACGATCTAAAACGGTGGTAAAGGAGGAAGTCCCGAAACGGCGGAAGTTTCGTTTGAAGGAGGCATTGGGAATCCGTGAGATTGCGATTGAAGTTGACTTGGCGGAGGTGCAGGTGCAGGTGCGGGAGACGACGCAGAAGATGTGGGACCGAAGGGTGAAGGAGCTCTTCCTCCTCCTCCGAAGAACCCGCCTCCTCCATTCATCTGAATCGAACGAGCTTGGGGAGCGATATGTGGCGATGAATTGAGATGGTTGCCGTGGGGAGATCCAACATTTACAGAAGGAGGTATCGTAGGGAAAGAAGCGTTGGAAGAAGATGGGTTTGCCCCAGAAGGAAGAGGAGGGAATCCGGAAGGAGGAGGAAGAGGAGGAAGAGATGAAGTTGTTCCTGATTGAGCCGAATCATCGGCTGCTCCTGACATTCTACCTCGAGTCCGTGATCCTCCAGAGTTTGCGTATTCTCGAACGTAAGGGTTGTCTTCTCGAGCTCCGCTTGAAGTCGACATTCTCGGTTGAGATGAGCGAGTCGCATGGGCTCGAAGGGCGTGCGGATTCGGCGGTGCTGCTGACATTGGGAGTAGTACAGGCGGAGCATCTGTCGAAGCTGCATGTCGAACCCTCTGTGCAGGTCTTCTACTCCACATCGTTTCGACTTCTCGAGCGAGTCCGAATCCAGAAGTTCCAGTGTAAGCTCCTAGCGAATCGGTCCAGATGAAAGCTTGAGCGTCGACGATAGAGTTGAGTACTTGGTAGGCTTCGAGACTAGCGTAAGGAGTAAGAGTTCTCGGATCTCTGTACCTCGCAGGTAATCCGGTGAGAGCGCACCTTTGAAGTTTGGGATCTTTGACAGAATACAGGTGGTCAGCATATCACCATGGTGATACGTTATGTAAGAGGGGAAGCGTTAACTCACCACTTCGAGGAGGAGCGGGTTGACTCCAATCTACGTGATCTCCGAAAAGAACTTCGTACTCGTCTGCTCTGTTGCCTTCAAACTGATCGAATACGAGCCAATTACGAGTCCAGGGCATCGGTTCGTTCGGATCTCGTTGGCGGGAAGATGGTTGCTGATCTTTCTGGGCTGAAGTTGAAGAAGTTTGATCGACAGCATGACCACTCTCGTCGCGTCGAAGAGTAGATTCATTGCCGTCTTCGTCAACCGTCGAGGTCGTTGGTGCTGAAGTTCCGTTTAAGTTTCCTTTCCAGCCTTTCTGACCTGATTCTCCCAAAACTTCAATCATTCTCCTTCTTCCCAATTCCTCTTTTCCTTTCCCTTTATCTTTCTTCTCCACGTTCCCTTCGGTTCGACTCAAGAAGGTCAACTTGGGTCCAATGATTTCGTAGCGCATTCCAGCTACCCTTTCAGCTTCCCTCCGATCTTCTTCCGCAGCGTAGAATGCCAGCAGGGCGGCTCGATTGACTTCTTCCGTCTCGAGCGCTTCGGCGATCAGATCTGCTTGAGTAAGAGTTTTGACTTTCTTCCTTCTGGGCTTTGTCGCGACCGCCTGTACATAGAAGACGAGTCAGCAATGAAAACGAAAAGAGAAAACGTAATTCGAAAACTTACTCTTCGTTTTTCACTCTCTACCAAACGATCTTTGACACCTTTCTTGAACTCTACTGCACTCCTCCTAGAACTTTCCCTCATCGGCACCAAAAAGTTTGGATCAACTGCACCCCTCTTCCTTTTTGCTGGCAAGTCGAGAGTTTCTGCAGAAGTCGAAGCGACAGGATCTCCTCCTCCTTCAGATTCGAGTTGTTGCTTCTTTGCAGCTTTTCTAGCTTGATCTTTAGTAGTCCTGGCGAAAGGATGAGTAGGAGCGACGAAACCTTTCTTCTTTTTCTTTTGAGCTGCCTGCGAAACCGATACTCTCGTTAGTCTCCGAGATCAGCGAAACCTTGTGAGCTTCTACTCACTTTCTTCTCTGCTTTGGCTTCGTTCTGTAGCTTTCTTTCTCCAGCTTCTTCGTCATCTTCTCCGTACTCGTCTTCGTCTGTACTTCCGAAATCTGAATCGAACACATCCGCTTCCTCTGTTTGTTCTCACGCGCGAGCGTGTCAGCTACACCGGGCTGTACAGTGAATCGCTAGAGGAGTAACTCACCTTTCTGCTTGAACTCGACGTCGTCAACTTCTTCTTTAAACATTTCCTCACTTTCTCCTCCCATCGCACCCTGTTCGTCCTCCAAGAGAGCCCTCATCCGGTTACCTGCGTTTGCCCTTCTCACCCTCGTAGCTAGATTCGGTTCGACTGGTTCAAAGTCAGATTCCTCTTCTTCTTCCTCTTCTTCCTGTTCTTCCTCCTCCTCTTCTCCGCCTTCCTCTCCAGCTAGTTCCTCGATGGGTTCTTCGATATCTGAAGGTAGTTCTAGAGGTGGTGAAGCTGCGCCGGAAGTACGGCGTGATGATCTTCGACCGACCATCTTTCGGTGATGAGTGATCAAGATTAAAGAGAGAGGGGAGTTCGTTAACCTTCACACGAGTCTCATTTTCTGCTTTTCCCAGATTTAGTTCATGTGAACAGTGTACATCTTACGCATCGAGCTTTGTTCAGCGTCTCTCTCTAGAAATCGCATTTTATTCCCTCAAAATCGTCAAGAACGAATTTTCTCTCGAGATGCGATGCCAACAAACGCAAGTACAGTATTCTAATTTTTGTTGGATTATGTTGTATCGATATATACGAACCCGTTTAAAAAAAAAAAAGCTTGAAATTCTATGCCAAACCTCTTCTAATACTGAAAAGAATTGCGTTTCCCTTCTCGCTCCGTTGCGATCTCCCCGTTCCCTCGTTACAGATTCGCCTAGATCTTGCCGTGCAACAAGTTCTTGATCATCTCCCTACCAGTGATCCTGACTGTGTGGTAAAGAGTTGGGATATCCAAGGTAGAGAAGAAAGTGTCGGCGAAACCGAAAGGTAACATCAAAGGGATCCAGCCTGAGAGACTCGCAAAAACCGAGTCAGTTTATTCGACCTTGTTCGAAAGGAAACGAAGAGCGAAGAGGCGAGACTAACCTTGAGCCAATTCGAGTGCGAAACCTCCTTCGTGGAATTTATATTGCTTGACTTCACCTCTGACCAAGTGGTGTACATCTCCTGCGACGTAGCGCTAGACAGACACACGATATTCGGTCAGTATCGATCACCTTGAAAGGGGAAGGAAACAGGAGGAAAACAGTAATTTTAATTTACCTCCATTTCGAAAGCACCCGCTTTGGCAGCCCATTGTTCGCCTTTCAAGATGTGGAAGTAATCGTCTGCCGTGTGTCGACCAGTGTGACCTTCTGTACCCAAAGGAGTGCCGAACAAGATGAGGTACTCGGTGATTGAAGCGTGAATAATAAACATGTGACCCATGGCCCCTCCCGCGTTATTCCACACCCACTCTCGATCGTTAGGCGTGTAGCTGTCGGGAATGATTGCTTGTGTAGTAGGATCAGAGAGGAGAGGAGTCGAAGAGAAGTGAGAGTTGATGGTGAAATGAGGGTGAGAGGTTTGGAGAGAAGTCACAATGTGCGACAAGACCGAGATGGTGTCGTTTCCATGGAGGGAAAGTGCCTCTTTCGCTAGAGAATGTAATGCCGGTGGATCAAAGATGTACCATCGAGACTGTAGAGGAGGAGAAAGAGAGAGGTTCGTTGAGTTTCCTCAACAGAGGATCGAGAGGAGGGTACGATAAGCTCACTTTGATGTTTTCTAACCCTGCCCATACAAAGCTGAATACTCCCAAAAGTACACTAGAGATCAACAACTTCTTGAGAGAGTATCTACGAGGTTTCGAATGAAGTTTGATCGGTTGAATTTGATGATGTTTGGTTGGCCCTGCTTTGTGTCGCGGTGTTGCTGGTGCTATCGTAGACATCTTCTTTGATGCTGCAGTTCCTCGAGCAATGAAAGAGAGAAAGAACTGAGTTGAATCGAACGACAACAAAAGAAGTTGCCCAGTTGTTTTGACTTTCCCGATGAACCAGCGAGGTTGCTTCCCGACCATCTTTCCCTCATCAGACGAGCTCTCAGTCTATTTCAAATCATACGATCTCAACAGCGCGCGTGCCCGACAGTCGCCCTTCGTCCTCTTCCCTTTCAAGGTGTCACTCAACTTTTTTCGAGACCTTTTCTCTCTCCTCGCCTCTCCTCTTCTCGATGGTCCGTACAGATACCATCACAAGCAGCTCTCGAGCTCCGTCTCTGTCTCTATGAAGGCTGGTTTTGCTGGGCGTGAAAGACGCGATATCGCTTTCGCAACTGACTTTGTCGCTCGACTTGCGATCGGCTTTTGCTGAACCAGACAAACTTGGCGATGGCACAAAATTCCAGGTAAACTAAGAGTAGGTTCTGCTCTATCGGTTCATGAGTGTCTCCAGTTTTGAGCTTCCCAATCGAGCTCAGAAATCACTTTTTCTGTTCATGACCAGCGGCTTGATCCGTCTTCCCTACTTGATTCTGGCTCTCGTCTGTATGTCAAGGTCTTCATGACTCTCCAAACACACTCGCTCGATGCAGCGCCGGATGCTCGAACTGGCCGTTACGCTCAGCCGCATCGGACCAGTTCAAGCTGGAGATTCGACAAATTTCCGTTGATTGAGGTTCGTAGCTTCGTGTACTGCCTCTTCCGTATCATTCTCGAATGCTGCAGCAATTGTCGAAGAAACAGGCGCAGCTGATTGAGCCTTGTTGCGGTCGACTCCCCGACATAATCTACTGGAGGCCTCGTCGAGTTTCATCAGAATGGCCTGTCTCTTGGCAGCTACGCTGTCCAGCAGCAACCTATTGTCCCGACCTCACGTTTGCTTCTGCAAGCAGTCGCCTTGAAGACGCGAGTCGCAGACTGCGGTAGATGAACTCTCGTGACCGTTGAACAGAGCGCAATCGCCTCAATTGACGGCTACGAAAGTAGTCTCCACACTATCGAGTGAAACTGAGATCGACAGCATCAATGGTGTGAGAGATACATTGGCTTTCATTCAGTGCCTCACGAGAAGAACGAAAAATTCTACACGATTTTCCAATAAACTCCCGAAGAAGAATCTCCCGTGACAACACTTTCTTCGATGACTGATTTCTTTGGTAGTCCTTTAGGTACCGGTAGATCCGTTGCAACTACAAGAGAAGGTTGGGACAAAATCAGCTCGAGAAGTCTGGATACCATTCACAAGAGAAAGACTCACGTTGTAACCGCTTGTGAGGCATCGGCGAGGTAGTTCCACTCGATAAAGATTCTTCAGCTTTGACGGGAACAACGACTTTCTCGCCGTTCGGACCGGTGATAGTCTTGATCGATGAAGGGTAAGGTAGAGGAGGAAGATGCTGAGGAGTTGCGAGAGATGCGCGTTTACCGTTGCCGAGCTGTCAGAGTAAGAGAAGTCAGTTAGATCGAAACAGGTAGGAAGATTTGAATCGAGAGACAACATACTTGGTAGAACTCGTTCTGACCGAAAGTGAAGACGTCTCGTCCGAATTTCGAACCGTCAGGGAAAGTGACAGCATTATCCTGAATTGACAGATTGTCACTTAGCAGCGTGATCTATTCAGGCCTGAGATAAGATAGAGAGAAGAGAAGGGACTTACGAGAACGACAGCGACGTGAGTTTCTCCCGCTTGAATATCTTTGATTCCGATAGCTTCGACTCGACCAGTCTCTTCGTTCCCTGCGGTGACGCGTCAAATGGATTAGTTTCTCCCTGAAATCGATATAAGAGTGAAAGAACTTACATTCTGTCAAACCCGAAACAGTTTTGACTCGCAGAGGATGAGTAGCGTGCGCCCAGAGACCATTTCCTAGACCTCCGAATTGACCTTGACCAGCCTGTACAATGATATATAAACATTATCAGTCACAGTTTAGCGAGAAAGTGAAGACAGTCGAGGAGAGGAGCAGTCTCACCGCAAGTAAATCGACTTCTCTCCTGACATCACTGCCCAAAGTCCTTCCAGGTTTTTCTGTCTCGACCACGAAGTAGCTCAAGTTTCCACCTGCAGCGATCTTGATACACTTAGCTGAAGTTGGTTTCGAGGAAGAATAAGCTGGCGAACGAAGGAAAGGAATTTCGGTTGGAGTTGGAATCGATGGGAAAGAAAGAGAGGGACCGAGACCTAACATAGACGAAAACGATTCATCAAAAGTCAAGTATTGTTGACGTACTTCAGAAAGGGACGATGACAACATACCTAGTTGCCCGTAAGCTCCAGCTCCGAAACCCAGAACTCGACCTTCAGCTTTTCCGCCCAATCTCGCCAAACTGTGGTTCCTGCCCGCAACTAGCTCGACGACCTGTACACCTCTCAGCGAGGGAATCTCGTGTAAGACTGTGCAGAATCCGATAGATTTCTCCAATCGAGTGTGTTGCTCCCTCGAAGGATGTAAAACGATCTCCTCTGTTTGTTCGCCAGATGACGAGCTCGAGTAAGAAGTGGGAAGAGGGTGAATAGCTTGAGAGGCTGGTTGAGGATCAGATTTGGTCGGCATCGTGTTCGGGTTGAGAAGGAGTGGATCTAAATTCTTGGGAGGTAAAATCACTTTGTCTCGTCCCATCTCGTTGATCTTCTCATCAGGTTCCAGTCTCACGTTAAGTGAGCCATTAGCGGCTGATCCGGGATGAGGAGGAGTCAAAAGAGTGACGTTGCGAACTCCTAATTGACCGTAATTGTTTGCGAGGAGACAGAGAGGGAGAGCGAAAGATCGACCAGACGAAGTGAGAGCGAGCAAGTGAGACTGCCCAGAAGATAGCGATACAAACCTACCATGACCCTGGTGTCAGCTTAGGGGTTCAAGGAAAAACGAAAGAAGCAGACTTACTTTTCTCCTTTGGACAAAACTGAATCAGTCGACAATTTAATGCATTCAATCGCTTGACCGTTTGCACCGTTTCCACCCCACAGAGTACCTTGTCCTAACCACCACAAGCTGTTACCGGTCGAGGTAGAAGATCCGACCCTCTCCAATTGACCGTTTTGTTCCCTTTCCAATCCACCGACTCTCTGGTTCAATTTGCTACTGCTCCAAACCCAAACTTGCCCTTTCTTGTCGATTCCAAACACTTTACCTTCTTCAGTAGCTTCAACAGAGATTAAATCTTTGCCAATGAGAGTACGTTCTACCGCTCCAGTAGAAGAGAATCCTAATCCCCACTGAAGTGCATCTCCGTTCGAATCGATTGCCACCCCATACGTTCTAGAAAGCTTCAAGTCCCTTAACACGAGGGATGCCAAAGCTTTCGGTGCAGTTGGCCGTTTGACGAAATCGGAGGAAGTTGAAGGAGAAGGAGAATTCGGATCAAGGGAAGGAGGCGAGACGACTAGATCGGTATTGCGGCCCCATCTAACAAAGTGCCAACAGATCAGCTCCTTATCTAGAGCGGCGTAAAAGTTCAGAGACTCACAGGAAGGTGAGAGGAGTAAGCCTCAATTTCCCATCATTCAAAGCCGTCTCTGCAGGTCTTTCGGCCTTCATTTCTAGTGCTCCATACTGCTGACCAACTATCAACAATCCACCGCCTCCTAGAGCTGCAAAGAGTAGGGCAGACTTTGCTCCGAGTTGTGGGGTAGCAGATCGAGAACTGAAAGTAGAAGAGGAAGAAGACGAGGTACTGAAAGCACGGCGAGGAATTGTCGATGCCACTCGAGATCGCAACATAGTCGGAGCGATAAGTTGAGAGTTGAGGGTAGTTGACCAAAGGGCGGAGAAGATTTCTTGACCTCTCAAGATCGAAACTCGAATAGATCGTCTCACAATTTCAGCTCATTCGGACGAAAGAGAGGAAGCTCTGGAAGTGGAATATAAATAGCAACAACAGTAGTCTAAACTGCGAAATACCGTAAGAACAAAAAATACGAAGAAAAAGGGAAATATCCGAAAATTCATCGTTTCTTCGGGATGAAGAGACCACCTCCGCTAGCTGCTGGACGCCTCGATGAGGAAACAGGTGGAGGGGAAGCGTGAGGGAGAGTCGCTGGTATAGGAGGAGGCGGAGGTTTCTTCGAAAGATCCTTCCTCAGGGCTGCTGTCGGAGGGGAAGCTGCTCTGGGACCAGCGGGAGCGGGAGCGGGAGCGGGTCTTGCTCTGAGGGGAATCTGCGCGATCGGTCGCGCAGGAGGAACAACAAAGGAAGAGGAAGGAGGAGGCGAAAAGGAATTTTGTCGAGGCGGAGGCGAACCGGCGGCATTGAGAGCTGAAGATCGCTTGGTCGTTGTAGTCGTACGAGTGACAGTTTTGATGACCGGTCGTTTGTTCGGTACGTTGGAAGGAGCGGGAGCTTGATGAGGTTTCGGTGAGTTTGTCGCCGTTTGAGGAGGAGGAGGAGAGGTTGGAAGAGGAACTGCCGTTGTTGAAGAAGGGAGAGCAATAGGAGGCTTCGCTACAGGTTTTCTTGAAGACGGGAACGCAGTTGCGAGTGCTGGGACCTTTCGAGCTGAGGGGGCTTGAACGGGTTTGCGTTTGGGTGCGTAAATCGAAGTGATCGCCTTTGTGTTGTGCCTAGCTTTCTGCAGCATTGACTTTGGGCGTTCTATGAAACTCAACGTACAAGACAAGGTGAGCGTTCGCTGGAATCGCCGAGGGAGCGCTTGAAGGGGGAAATCGGTCGGTAGCAGACTTACGAGAAGACGAACTCCCTCCATTGCCGCTCGTGAGCTTTCTACGTTTTTCCAACCGTAATCCGTCGATACTCTGGACTTGTCGTGACTGTTTCTTCTCGTCCAGCTCGTTGTATTGACCTCTCAGCTTTTCGAGAACTAATTTCATCTTGATCTGCAGATAGTTACGGATTGTTCTGTCAGTTTCTGTCTGGATAGTCTGATTCTCAGACTAGCAGAGCGCACCTGTTTCTTCTCCTCCTCCTCGTAGTATCTTGATTTCCAACTCTCGTCATCCGTTTCAGGGTGATTGAGTTTGCCGTCTTCGACGTGTTTTCGAATTTCGATGAAATCGTTGACACAAAGTTGCTTCCAGATGTCTATGGTCGCTCTCTTCATGTCCGTCAGCGATCAGAGATTAGAGCATATTGTGATTCGGAGGTAAGAGCGCTCACCGTTCGTGTTTGGAGCGAGATGAGGAGAGTTTTCTTCAATTTCTGACAATTGACTTGCTGTACTTAATTTGAGCACATTTGAAACGACTTCGTACGGACAATCTCCTACATCCCTGACATCTAGTTGAGGTGATTCTGAGTGAGTGACGATGATGTTCGAGAGGTGAGGAAGAGAAAGGCGGAAGTCGACTCACGAACCCAGTTGTAACGTAAGATCTGCTCGCTCATCAAACGCAAGGAAGGTATCGTTGTGTTCGAGTCCATCTCGGAGGCATCCAGAGAGATTGACGAGGTGGTAGACGTGTTTACTGATGAAACCCGATATTCAGGTTCGCGTCTCTTCCCTTCACCTCCTTCCTTCTACTTCGATCACACAGTCATTCACAAGATGTTCTCCACAATATCCGTGAGTACTGTCTCCTACCTATCGTGGCACGACGAGTAGAATGCTGACAAATAGTTTACCTCCTTCTTTCAACAACAGAATGCCTTCGGTTTCTCTCGAGCAAGCGCAAAAGCGGACGACTCGATAGCAGAACCTGGTACGACAGCAGTACAGTTTCCAGCGGTCAACTCTCAGCAACGGGCAAAGACTTCACAAGCAGCTGTACCGTCTTTCGAAATTTCTCAAGAATCTGAAGCCGAAGGGGAGGAAGAAGAAGAGGAGGAGGAGGATACACCAAACTTGCCATCCATCTCGATAGATGCTCCAGCTTCTTTGGCACCGCCGACAACTACCACGAAAGTGCTGAAAGCGCCGAAAGGGAGAGTAAGAGTCGAAAAAGGATTTTCACAATTGGATTGGGCAAAGCTTAACAGGTCTGGAGATGTTGATCTTCGCGTGAGTCTTTACCCACATTGTCTAACAATCTTGAGCTGACATGACAGCCAATGAGGACAGGGAGGAGTTACTGAACTGAGGAGAATCTCAGTTAGCGAAATGGCAAAACACAATACGAAAGAAGATTGTTGGCAAGCTTACAACGGAAAGGTGTACAACGTTGGTCCCTTTCTAAAATATCATCCTGGGGGAGGGGGAGAAATGATGAGAGGGGCTGGGAAAGATGGTGAGTATTGACAACTTTACTCAAGAAAACGAAATACCGCTTGATTTGAAAAGAATGCTGCTGAACCATAACGTTTCTCTTGTGCGTCGATTTCACAGCTACCCAACTCTTCAGTAAGGGCTCACCTATCTATGTCCAAATTTGTAAAACTAAGAGAAACTGACGATCTCTCCGCTTTACGTCGCCCTCTTGAAACAGTGCTAGCTCACGCATGGGTAAATTATGAGACTCTGCTGGAAAACTGTCTAGTCGGTTTCCTCGTGCGAGACTAATTGACCTGGGCAGGCGTGAAGAGGGAAGTTTCGATTCATTCTTCTCGCTATCTCACTTTCGCACACTCGTCATTTCTTTCATCGTTCCCTATATCGCTGTTCATCTTGCCTCGCTCACTATTATCGTTAGGTTGTTGTATCGATCATTACTTCTATCGTTTCGCATTTCGTCACATTTCTCTGCATGCAAATAAACTATTCGTCTCCTTCGGGTCTACACATCGCAAAACTAGATCTATTCTCTAACATGCCAGTTAGCTCCTAGCGGCTTCTCAAAGCATGACTACACCGATACCTGATCCTTGAGCGGCAGGATCGATACCTCCTTCGATAGGCTTCGTGTGGTAATTACTGTTTCCGAGAAGATCGAGTCACTGTCAGTGATTTAATGATAACGCTCAAATCACAGTGAAAGATACGTACTATAGATAGAAATTGAGGAAACCACTGATAGAGAGGAAAAATAGAGCAGCAGGAGTCAGTACGCCATCGCGAAAGGATCAGATCGAGAACAAGATCAACTTACTCTCCGCGACCGAACTAACACACCCGGACAAGGGGACAGGGTCAGTCAAAAGTACTAGGGGAGAGAACAGAAACGAGGATGGCGGAGAACTGACCTTGAGATCTTCTAAGAAGAGTGAATTGTCTTGAAGAGTGAGGGCATTGAGAACGTCGAACCCGAGCTGAATAGCAGGAGCAAGCGAGGTTAAGCGCTGTGTCACAATAGAAAGAGCTCATATGATGAGAGCGCACCTTTTGAGAGCAAATCATGGCGTCAGCCATGAGAGCGTTCAACCGTTTCTTCAACCTCGCTCGGTCTTCCTCCGCCTCGTCTTTCCAATTGACTACTTTCGTAGCTGTACTTCCATCGCCTAGAGCGCAAGTGGAAGGTGTGCAATCTGTGGCATAGTAGAAAAGGTATCCGGCGTTGACAGCTTGGAGAGGGGAAGATTTGACGGCAGTGGATGGAAGGGAGTAGATGGAGAAGAGATCTGTGATTCGATGAGTTTCGGGATCCTGGCAAAATGAACCGTTACTAGATTTAGCGAATTTGATTTAGAGAGGGAGAAAGAAGACCGGGCATTGGCTCACTTCTACTACATAAGTCCAAACGACTTGACCTTTTCTCTTTCCGTTCGTCGAGCCTGGTTCGTCTCGTCCTCTTCCAGCCCACAAAGCATGCTCAACTTCCTTGTTGCTCAACATGGGAGCACAATCGAACCTAGCCAAATAAGCCCTCAACAACCTACTGCATTGTTTCAGATCCCTCTTTTCAATCTCCCTCAATCCAGGTAAACTAGTTTCATTGGGTACCCTGTAGTAAGTCGACATCCTTGCGATAGTGGAGTTGCGAGGCACGGCAGAGAATCCTAGCTTGACAAGTTTGGGAGGGTTCAAATTGCGGTGATAGTATTGGCAACGAGTAAAGGGCGTAGGTAAGATGGTTCCGGAAGTATAGATCGCTTGGAAGATTCCTTTCAAGTGAGTTCGTCGAGTAACTTCTTGAATCAGGATCGGGGCGAGTCGTTTCGAACGCAATTTCTTGTGAACTACGAGGAAATTGATCTCGGTGCACCTTTTCGTCCTAGTATTGTCAACAGTATATAAGCGAGGTCAGCTCAAGCGAACGAATTTTGAGCAATGGAGCAGAGGGAAGAGAAAGCTTGCACTGATCGGATGCGAAGATCAACTGGAATCCCCGAAATGAATCCGACTAATTTACCGCTTGCGGCCACTCGAATTCCAACGTGCCAATCCGGAACGTATCCGGGAGGTTTCAGTGCCCTGAAGGAGGTACAATCAACGGGTCGCTTGTCAATTCCAAGTTCGAGTGAAAGGATCATGCTTTAAGGAACGATCTCAAAACTGACCATTCGATGAATTCTGCAGCATAATCGAATCGGAAGGATGCATCTGCATCTTCGACGTAGTGATGAGTGAGAAGTTCATAGACTTCCTTGAGCTGAGTGATGGAGAGAGGCAGCCAAATCGCGTCAGCACTTCGTGCGAGTCGAGAATGACTCTACTAAGGGAAGCTCGTACCTCGTTCGGGTTATTGAGATCGATCGTTACCCATTGGAAATCTTTGTGTAGATCGATGGGCTCTTTTCTGACCTCTTCAGGTTTCTTGTCGGCTTCCAAAGGTCCTTCTCGAAGTTCTTCTACAGCTGTACATTGCGTTTTTCAATGTCAGCGAGAGATGAGAGAGGATGATATCCCTTGCCAAGATGAAGAGCGTACCGTTAGGATCTTGAGCTACTGGTTGAGTTCTCCAGAACTTGTGCGAACTGCGAATTTTCAGAATTTTCCCTCACATCATCAGCTCAATTCAATGACGAACGAGCTCAACGAGGATTCGACGTACCCAGTGTCTTTGTTACCTTTACCCATCAAACCTTTCTTTCCCTTGAGAGTGTCCTCGTCAATCTGTAGCAGTTCAATCATTTGAAGCATTTCTTCTCTACCAACTTTTCCTTGCAACTCTGGTTTCTCGGCAGTGAATCTCGAGATGACCATATCCAACTGTTCATCTGTCATCTTCAATGCTTTCCCTTTGCCTTTCGGAGGTTTAGTCGCTGCTGTATTCGAAGTTGAAGTTGAAGTCGAAGTCGAAGGAACTGGGGAAGATTCCGATGACGCTGAAGAGGACTTCTTCCCAACACCAGTCATACGCTGCTTGAGTGCAGATAAAGGCATCTTCTTCCTTCCAGCGGGTCCTTTCATTCCTTTACCTGGAACCATCATCATTTTCGGAGGAGAGATTTCCTTCTCTTTCTCGTCTTGAGCATCTTCTTCGTGGTCGCTGAACTCGGGCAAGTCGCCGTCTTTGTACGCGTCTTCTTCCTGATCGTCTTGAGGAGGTTGCGGCGAGGAAGACGAGACATTCGAAGTCGTTGAATCATCGAGGGAAGTAGAAGCCAAGGTAGCTACGAGAGCTTCTTCCAATGAGGCGGCCGTAGAGTTGAGCGTAGATTCTTGCATTCTTACACTGGTGTCACTGTTTCAAGCGACCAGTGGTGATGAGGAAGAGGAGGAAAGGCTTGCAACTCGCTCCTCCTTCTTCCTCTGCCTCCTTCCTTACTCCTTTGAACTCTCAGCTCGACTTATTGCTCTTGAGCAGGCATGGATTCACTCGATGGATCGCTATACTCTCAAGTGTTGTCTTCTCTTGCAGCGAACATTGCTTCAACTCCTCGCTCGAACCCTTCCGACGTTCTACTCCTCAGCACGCCTTTGCTAGATCTACCGCCTTCTACTTCTTCTCAGAGCTACACCAACGGGCCGCTTGACAGTGAGAATGTCCTCGTGAGTCTTCTGTTTCCTCTTTCCCTCTTTTCGGCGACTTTACCCATTTTCTATGTGGGGTTTCTCGCTCACCTGCCTATGGAACCGCAGACTGTCGATCAAGTGGAAGGTATCATCGCATTCGCAGAATACGTGAAAGCGCTCAGAAGTCAAGATGAAACGAATCTGAAAGAAATGGCATCACAAGTCGTCGATTTGGTCAAAAGTTTGAGGGGTTGGCAGGTTGAAGCAGCGTCTGGATTATCAGGTGAGCCTGGTGTGTCTCTGGTGTAGACGGGCCATCGGAACTGACACGGTTTTGATTGAGTAATCACAGTTCAAAGAGAACTTCCTCCCTCGGATAGACTCAGCTTTGCACTAGTTCAAGCAGCATTAGCATTAGCCGAGTTGACCACAGATATTCCAATGCGATCAAGACTGATTCAGGCGGTCCTCGAAGCTCATTCGGGACTGCTACAAGATTTAGATACTTCGCGAAACGGTGAGACTAGAGCTTTTTGATTTTTCTCGCTGCTCCAAGCTACGCACTGACTAAACACGCTGCATGTAGGTGATCGACTCATGTTACATATAGCACCATCTGTGCTCGGTCTCTTGAGAGCTTTCAAGGATCCTCTTGCGAATTTCAAGTTCCGACCTTCGGATCCTTATCCCTCGTTCCCTCCTTCCTTGACTCCTTCCACGACTCTCTCGGAAGCTCTTCGCTCGACAAACTTTACCGATCGTGAAGACGCAATGTACGAGACGAATCAGAGACGGTCCATGCGAGCTGTGCTGGAGCGGTACCGCCTAGCGGGAGAAGAAAGAGGAGGAGGATCGTTTTCCAGTCTGATCGGCCCTCTCAGCGCTCTCGAGTTGCTCGTGACATTCTGGACCGATCTCGCTACCAAAGAGGATGCTCACGCTGATGGATGGACGCTCCTCTTGAGAACCACCGCAATCAGTCATCTTCCTTCTCTCACAACTTCGTTACAAAGCGTCGCGTCCCAGAATTCTGAACGAGCTCTACAAACCTGGGAAGAGACGGTCAACAGAATCGAGGCAGATGTAGAGAGGAGGAACGAGGCGGATGTTCTCGATCAGGAGGAAGAGGAAGATGAGAACGGTTCGCTCGAGGATGAGACTTTGGGCGCTGGGACTGTATTGGATGCTTGTCTCGTAAGTCTTCAACCAGACCTTCGCCGATCTGTGAAATCTGTTTGACTGATGCAGCTCCTGAGTGCGCTCGCAGAGGCTTGCGACTATCACAACTGCTCTACTTCCTAGTCAACCTCGACCTGAGCTTGTCGGAACTCTCGAGTCTCTTCTCCTTCCCTCTTCCCTCCCAGCTCACTCAACATCAGCTTCGATTTCCCTCCAACTTACTGCTCTCCAATCTGTTCGAATCTTGTCTCGTTCTCCAGCTTTCTCGCCTTCGACGCCTCAAAGATTTGGAGCGATCGATCTCGTGAGGGACTTCCTCACCAGTTCTGAGCTAGGAAGATGGACTGCGATGAGAGGTAGAGACCCTTATTCCGCTAGATCAGGAGGAGACGTGGATCCAGACGGAGAAGAGGAACCTGGAAATTTGGTTCGGGAAGCTGCGCAGACGTGGATCGACCTTGTGAGTCATTCCATCTTGTGTATCCTGCTCGCGCTTCACGGAAACTTACGATATTCTCGAAACTTTTATGCCCAGATTCCTTCGGATTCCACGAGTCGAACTTCAGCTTTACAGACTCTACTCAACCACCTCGCTCTCTTATCCTCGTTCCACCCTATCTCGTCCCCTCCCTCTCCGACTCAGACTCGAGACTCTTCTCCAGCTACTTCTCTTCACCGTGGACAAGGGATCACACGAGATCGAGAAATCGATCCTTCTCGAACGGGACAAGCAGTCAACGCAGTTCACGCAATCGGGATCTTGGCTCGAGAACCGCTCTCGCCGTCTACTTCAGCATCAGAACGCACAAACGAACCTTTGAGACTGGCTCAGTCAGCGCTACAGAGACTCGTCACCGGCTCTACGGCGTCAGATTCTGTCGTCGTAGCTGGACTCGGTGAGCTGGCTCTGACTGCCGAGACTTTGGTCTGTCAACAACAAGGAGGAGGAACTCGGCAACAGAATGGGAAGGCTAAGATTGGCAAAGACGTCAGAGAGGAATTCAGGGAAATTGGGAGAACGGTCGGAGCTGTCGGTAGAGGAGCTGTCTTGCACCCCTCAACTACTGCAGCGATTACTGATTTAGTGAAGAACGGAGACAGCCTGAATGCGACTCCAGAGGGTAGTGACGGAGGTATGGGTAAAGAGGAAGCTGTTTTCAGAGCTGTAAGTTGCTTTTCTGCTCGTTTTCTGCCGACTTTCTCCACGAGAACTCAATAGAAACACATCTCGCTTAGGCTGTTCGTGCGTTTGACAAACTCGGGAAAGTCGCTGCGAGTCGGCAAGAAGACCTGGGGGACGACTTCTTGACCGAAGTTCTCACGCTTTTCGTGCACCGAGGAACGACCGATTCGGAGGGCGGTCACAGGTTGACCGCTGAACGTGTGAGTCAACTTTTCTCGTCTCTTTGCAACTGCTTCGCCATGCTGAACTCGTCTCAACTCTTTGATCGACACAGCGAACCGCCGCTCTCGCTGGGTTACTTCCGATCATTGCTTCCTATTTACGACTCACTTCCTTTTCGCCTTCTTCGACTCATTCCTCAACCCTTTCAGCTCTCTTCAGATCCTTCTGGTACATTACCCTCCTGTCCTCCCTCTTCTCTCGCCATCAAACGAGAAAGACGAAAGTAAGCCTCGAAAGTATCGCTCAACGAGCTCCGCCTCTCGTGCTCAGTGGAGGAGCCGGAGGAGTCTCGGCAACTGGTAGCGGAGACGTCTGGGTCGAGATCGAAGCGCAGATCAATGGAGCCCTGAAGAACTCTCCTGGAGGAATGTCTATCGAGGCTGTCCGAGGTGACCTCGCAACTGAAATCCCCTCTCAAGCTGGATCAGCTCGTTCAGTATCTGCAGCTCAAGCGGTCTTCCTCGCCACAGTCCTCAGGTTGGAGACTCTACGAGCTGAATCGGGAGTAGTCTCCCCTGTTTTCGAATACTTCAAAATTCCTTCCCTCGTGAAAGAAGCCGGAATGGGTGACTGTTTGAAATCTATCGGTGAAAAGGTATGGTTGTCTCTCTTGCTTAGCTCTACTGTAACCGACAAAAACTGATCAGTAACATCTATAGGTTCTCGTTACATACGTTTCGAAACTTTCTCGACTTGTGCCTCAACATGCGATTCCCGTCGCTCAAACGAACGAATCTATCCGAGCGCTCCTCTTCCAAGCTGCTGATCCATCTCCCGACGTTCGAACAATGGCACTCAACTATCTCAACGAGTTGTTCTCTAGTTTCCCGAGTCTCGTGTGCGAGAAGGAGATTGTGACGGTCATGTTGGAATTGTTGACAGTTCTGAGGAGATCATGTCTTTCTGAATTCCTAGACGAGGTGAGCTCGTCGCTCCTCGTTCCCTTCTCGACATCATTAAAAGCTGAACTAACCCTAATGCTCAAACTCAGTACACTCCGACTTATACTTTCTCGACTTCTCACGTTTCACTCACCCTGCCCGATGATTATCCTCTCCGGCAACGCATTCTACGAGACCTACACAGCAACGTTCGGACATGGTTGAAAGCTGGTTTGACGAGAAGTCCCGAAGCGATGAAAGGTCTCCTGATGGTGCGTTTCTCGCTTCGATTCTCCCGTTTTCATCTGAAGGGATCAGGCTGACACTTCTAGTCCTCTCCTACTTTAGTACTACATCGAGGATTCATCGGAAGGCCACCGAATGCCGAGTATCGTTGCAGAGGAAGAAATGGGAAAATCTGTCGCTCTCGATTTGGTCAGAACTCCTCCAGCGAACGGAAAGAGTGGTCAGTCCCCTCTTTTGTGACCATTGTATCTTAGATGAGCTCATTGACTGGCTTTGTCTATGGATTCGTAGCTTCACTACCCGCTTGGGGAAGTTGGACGGTCGATAGTTCTTCGACATTTGCGAAAACTTTCGCTGCAAAGAGTTACTTCGGAGGCGAGGCAGCGAGAAGTGGTAAGCAAAATCGCCATACTCTTCCGCTTCTTGAGACTTGGCTGACTTGCTGGATGTCACCAGGAAATGCCGGTCATAAGGAAGTTCTCGCACGACTGGGAGATCTCGCTTCTCAACTCGATCACCACAAACTCCACTACAAGCTGCATGAGTTGCGTGACTTGTTCTTCGCTGCCGGAGGCCTTCTCGTCAAGTCGAAAGGTTCGCAACCTGATTCGGAACTGTTACATCTCGTCGTCTCGCTTCCTATTCGGATCTACACTGAAGCTTCTATCAACATCGCTCAAGATGTCTGGACTTGGATCGCGGACTCCAGGGGTGAACTCGAGAGTCGACTCATTGCAGAGATTGTCGAAGCATGGTCAGCAACTGTTGAGAAAGGTCAAGGTTTATTCTCCCGGGCGCTCGAGTATGTTTATCCCTCCTCTTCTTCCGAGCTACGTGCGCCCAGCTAATCGCAAATCAACCTTGCACAGTGCCGAGAGTCCGTTGAATCAAGAGACCCAGTTCACTCCGACCGATAAATCGGCTCTCACGAAAGAGTACCTCCTCGCTTCTCGACTCTTCGCTCCCATGACTGGGATGCTCGACTTCCTCTCGAGCCGATTCCAAGCGTCCCGTTATCGTAATTCGGACCTCGTTCTAGCTTGTATCAGGCTCGTGAATCGTTGCCTCGATGCAGTTGACAGTTGGACGTGAGTCTCGACTTTTCCTCTAGCTGTAGTCCCGCTCGTCGAAGACTGACTCGATCATCTGCCAGGCATCACCCTCTTTCGCGCGAGCTTCGATTCCGATTCCTCGCTTTCGGTTTCTGCGTTCTCCAAGGGAGTGAGACGGAAAACGGAGCAGAATTCAACTTCCGACACAAGCTCTATAACGCCGCTTTCGACTGGTTCTCAGTCCCCCCTACGTGAGCACTCTTCTATCAATCAGATCGCTCTCGTTGGACTCAATTGATGACTGAGCTCCCTGGTTGCTCAGATGGAGTTTCGGCACGAATCGAATCCAACTCAAAGCTGATTTGCAAGCGGTTGAAGAGCTCGCAGCGATCGTCGAGAGCGATTTGGTATCATTCTCTTCAGCTAGTACAAGCTCGAGCTTCACCGCGATCAACACTCTGCCTCGTGCGTCCAAATGTCCTTCTCTCGAAAGCGAGGATATCGAAGCTGATCTCGCCGTAAAAAACACAGGACGAACCAGCCCGAGTCGAGCAAAGGAGGAGCATTCTCTTCGTAAAGAGCTCCTCGAAGTTCTGCTGCGCGATGAAGCTGACCGCCTCAAGCTTTGGCTCAATCCTGCGCAAGATTCGAAACGAGGTCCGATTCTCTCCCCTTCGCAGCCTTCTCCTGATGTGCGCCTTTTTTTCCCTGCTCTTTCATCTTCTTACTGCAGGAGACAGTTGACCGAGCCTCTCTTCTTTTGTGTAGCGCCTGGTGAAGCTAGCGCGATTCGCTTGGAGACGGTGGTCGAAAGTCGTTGTGCATCTCCCGGCTCGCTTCAAGTTCCCGCTCCTTTCAAACGAAGTCACCGAGCGAGTGCGATCAGACCCGCTCGCCGTTCAAGATTCGCCTCACGCTCTCGCCTTCTTCATCGATGAAGAGATTCCTGACGAGAGTCGCTCGAAACTACGAGTAAGTATTTTCGCGTCGTTTCCCTCCTGTGCAAGAAACTGAGATCTCCTGGTTTCACCTTTCTAGCACCTGCTCTACTGGGCTCCTGTCACAGTTCCTGAAGCTCTCCGGTTCCTCTTCCCGAAATACGGTGGAGACCCTATTCTTCTTCAGTATGCCCTCCGAGTACTCGAACATCATCCAGTCGGCATTACTTTCTTCTACATTCCTCAGGTGGTACAAGCTCTTCGTACAGATGCTCTCGGTAAGGTCTAGTCGCATTCTCGATACTTGTTCGAACTTTGAGCTTACCCTTGGCTGTCCTTCGAACGTTGACCAGGGTACGCTGAACGATTCATCTTCGAGACTTCCAAAATCTCGCAGCTCTTCTGTCATCAGATTATTTGGAACATGAAGGCAAACGCTTATCGGGGAGACGACGCCGAAGAGGTGAGCCTTTCTCTCTCATCTTTCAATGTTCGCTACCCAGGCTCATTGATTACTGATTGCCTCCTGTAGGAGGATCCCATGAAACCAATCCTGGATCGTGTCGTCGACATGATAGTAAATTCGCTCTCGGGAGAAGCTCAAGATTTCTATACTCGCGAGTTTTCATTCTTTGACGAAGTCACTTCAATCTCCGCCAAGCTCAAACCCTTTATCAAGTCGAGCAAAGCTGAGAAGAAGGTGAGTCTCGCTCCTTGTATCAGTTCTGGGCCGTAGCGAGGAGCTTACCTCGGGTGCTTTTCTTTCGCGTAGAAAAAAATTGATGAAGAAATGGCCAAGATAAAAGTGGATGTCGGAGTTTACCTGCCGAGTAATCCTGACGGAGTTGTCGTCGATATCAATCGTACTTCTGGACGACCTCTCCAGAGTCACGCCAAGGTCAGTCTGTTCCCTATCGTCGTGCATCGAGAACTCGGAAATTGACACGCTCGGTCATTCTCCAGGCCCCTTTCATGGCGACGTTCAAGGTCCGACGCCAGAGAGATCGCCAGGATAGCTCGGACTTGATCGCTCAAGACGAGCTCATCGATATCGAGGAGAACGAGGGAAGTATCTCGAAGAAAGAGGATTACGATACTTGGCAGTCTGCTATCTTCAAAGTCGGAGACGACTGCCGACAGGACGTTCTCGCTCTTCAGATCATCGCCATGCACAAGAACATCTTCAACTCGCTCGGTCTCGACCTGCTCGTAACTCCCTATCGAGTAACTGCAACTGGGCCCGGAGTAAGCTGTCGCCTTCCACTTTACTTTTCTTAGTAGATTTGACTGACGGGCGAGCTTTCGAACTATGATATAGTGCGGTGTTATCGACGTAGTACCAAATGCAACCTCTCGAGATGAAATGGGCCGAGCAAAAATCAACGACCTCTTGAGCTTCTTCACTCTCAAATACGGTCCCGTTGAATCGATCGAGTTTCAGAAAGCTCGTACAAACTTCATTCAATCGATGGCTGCCTACTCGTTACTCTGCTACATCATTCAGATCAAGGATCGTCACAATGGAAATATTATGGTTGATGGTCGAGGTTGTATTACCCACATCGGTACGTTCTCCTTCTCTTCCACTCCAGAAGGAGGTAAGCTCACATCGCTGTTTGTGCTCGATAGATTTTGGTTTCCTTTTCGATATCGGTCCAGGTGTTCGTCGTTACTTTCCCTCTTTCTCTTTGTTCTGTTTTCTTTCGGGCGGGATCGCCTTGCCATTCCTCTGTGATGACTGACTATACACTCGAATCATACAGGGCATCAAGTTTGAGCCGAATTCGTTCAAGCTCTCGCACGAAATGATCGTTTTGATGGGAGGACCAGATTCTCCCGGATACCGAACTTTTGTTGAGTTGACGATCAAAGCTTTCCTCGCCTGCCGTCAGTACGCGCATGAGATAGTTCATACCACCTCTCAGATGCTTGCAGCAGAATTCCCTTCATTCAAAGGAGAACCAACGATGGATCGACTTTTGGAAAGATTCCGACTCGATCTTTCCGAGAAAGACGCCGCCAAGTACATGATGTCAATCATTGACAACGCCTACGAGAATAGAATGTCCATTCTTTACGACAGATTCGTGAGTTACTTCTCCGAGCCTCCCTTCCTGCATTTTTGATTTTGAGCTCATTTTTTGACCTGTTTGTCCTATGCCACCCTTTTCAACTGTTTGCTCTATACAGCAACTTGCAACGAACGGTGAGTTCTTTTCTTCCGCGTTTTTGACAGACGTTTCTTTCACAATTTTTCGTTCCAAAACTGATCTTTCTCCTTCACTTGCAGGTATCCCTTACACTCGATAGTTCCTGCCTTGATTTTCAGTGATCAATTATATTTGTTGTGCCTACTATTGTATGTCCAGGTGGAACCTTGCATTGTTCATTCTGCAAGAAAATCAATTTCCTCATCTTGTTACAAGCTAGGATATCTAGTCACGTGAGGGGGGTTTGAAGGTGTTGTCTGGTTGGGTGCAGTTGAGGAGAGCAAAGGGACTGGAGGGCTCACTAGCAACTAGGGCTAAAGAACAAACTAGATTGTCACGAAGAGAAAACTAAGAAGAGAAATATATTGAGAGCTTTTATAGGTTCTTGTTATGAGAGATGACCAACAGACTGGTATATGGTATGAGATAGAACAGAATGGAACAGAATAGCAGATGATGGAACAAAAAGACGAATCAGCAGAAGAGGAGAGATGTGAGTCACACGATGATTTTTGATGAGAGTAAGTTGAGAATGAGTTGTAACACATCTCCACTTTTCTCACGTGGTCAGTTGAGCTTATTCAGACTTCCAGAGAGGTCTGACTGTACAGAGAGGCGCATCTAAATTGCGAGAAGCAGTGTGATGAGCTGTGAGAACAAGCACATTGACCTTCATTTATCGCACGTCGATTTCCTCCCTCAATCTTTGAAGTAGTAGTAGGAATCGACCTTGAAGGTCTTACAATTTTGAAACGAGACAGGAATTACAAAGAATAAAGTAATGAAAGATAAAAATTGAGAGGAACTAACTGAGAGAGTGAAATTTTGTAGATGTTCAAAGATTTGAGAGAGAGAAGCGATCGAAATAACAAATAGATGATTTGAATACAGACTAGCGAGTTAAGAAGTGATAGAAAGAGGCGACAGAAAGAGGCGACAGACTGGGGAAGGAGGGTGGGAATTCGAAACGACAAAACAACGAAGTCCTAGATTTGGAGATCTAGCTGTCAGTACAAGATTCCTGTCACAAGACAAAATCTGAAAGCGACTGCTCCTGCTCACCTTGAGAAAGGCGAGCGAAACTCGAGAGCGATTTTCGCGACTATCGAAGATAGAGCGGAGGAGCTGTGAACAAGTGGAGAGTGAGCTAGGAGCAGGAGCAGCGTCTAGCGAGAGAGACAAGGACGTACCTTGTACTACGAGAGGTTCAAGAGGACCACTGAACTGGCTACCAGTCACCAAACGAAGACGGATCTGCGTGTTCGAAGGAGTTCAGAGTCAGCTCAACTCAGGCCTGAGCCTCGCGAGAGAACAATGGACCTAGCTGGGTAACTGAATGAGTAGCAAGCTCTTCCTGAGAGGAAGAGGAGGAGGAGGATGCAGTATCGAGCGCTACCTCGAAATCCAGCGTCTCCGAAAAAGGAAAAAGATGAAGCTCCAACGATTCCGAGCACTGCTCCTCGAAGTGTCCATCTCCTTTTTGTATTGAGGGGTGAACCTAGTTGTGTCTAAATCCTTGATCAATGTTGGCGACGCGCGACTACTGTGCCAACTCCTCGCAAGCTCATCAAAGGCAAAGTCAATTTTTCTTCTTCACTCCTGTGCCTGGCCCTTCTCCTTTGATATTCTCTGGAGTACCCTGTGGTTACCCAGCAGAGAGACTCTAGAGTCCTCTAACCGAGCTGCTGTACTCATGTCCATTGTGAAAACCGGGAGCCAGCCTCCAGCTGTCAAGGCTTTGCTGCTGAGCTTTTGAGTGGGGAGTGTCAAACCAGTGTAGTTTCTGCCTATGATTGACTCTGCACCTGTATTGGTCTGCTAAGAAGATCAGGAACTGGCTCTTGGCGAGCAAGTGCATTTCTATATTCTCAATTTTGAACGATTTTCCTGTTTTTGCTTTTGGGAGGACATAGAGGGGTCACCAACGAGAGAACCCCTGCAGATCTACTTGCTTACAGGCCGGAACAAGAGAGGAGCTGCAACCATTACAACTGGAAAGGAAAAAAAAAGAAGCAGAACCTCTGAGATACGAGCCAGGATAGATTATCACCTGAAGCGGTCAAATGGTCTGCCTGCTCCGTTCTCTACAAGCAAAGGCACTGGAATGTTTGCTAGCAACAACAGGCAGAGAAGAAGTGAAATTGAGACAAAGACAAAACCAAGAAAGAGAATTTCATCAAGCATTCTTCAGTTTTTTTCAATAGGAGATGCCTAGGGAGATCAGTAAGCACAAGAGCTGAAGAAAATGCTATGTAATAAGATGGAACCAAATAGGTTGGAATAGAGAACCTGTGACGTCAGCAAATTGTAAGAAGTAGACCCCAGAGGAAGCAATTGACAAGCAAAGTGAAGAAAGGAAAAAGTTGGAAGCTGACAAAAAAAAATGGAATGCAAGGAATTTGTGAATCTACCAGAAGAGCTTTTGAAGAGGTCACAATTACAAATGCATGAAAGATATGTGATACTGACACAAAGACAAAGGAAACAAGAGAAAGACAGAACTGCACAAGATCTGTGTTTCAACTGGTTTGCAGGAACTACCAATTTTGAACTGTACCAGTTAGTTGAATGACTGGGGTTGAGAGATCGCGTAGCCGGTAGTGACTAGGACACTCCACAGCAAATCTGAGAAAATCCACTTGAGTCCAACTGCCCTTTCAAACTACTTTGATAATTATTTCTTCCAAATGTTTCTTGAGTATTGATAAAAAGATAAGGCCAGGGCCCAAAACAAGCACTCAGCTAATTGAGACGTGCTCAAGCGAAGAGAGAATTGAGAATTGATCGAAACTTATAGGCTGAAAGAGAACAAGAGAGTAGGAGAGCAATCTTGTCATGTTTTGAGCAACCAAGTTGCTCTGAGAAAATGTGCTGCGCCTGCTTGTCACAAATAACGCCAGTAGACTGACTGGTGTGGCTGTTGTAAATACAGAGAAGCTGTAAAGTTGTGGCCTGAGTCAAATGCTGTCGAGAGATGTAGGTCATGCATCCATCAAAGGCGTGAATGAAACCATAAAACAACTCATTGCAGCTGCAGATGAGAGAGTATCACAATGCTTTGTAGACTATGTTTGCAAATGCAAGGTGGAAGAGCTCAAGGTACCTACATAGGAACACATCACATCAAAAGTGTTGTGCAACAGACAAAGTGTGAAAACATCAAGCTCTCGAGTGTCTGCTGCAAAAGCGAAAGGCAGAGGCCGGAAAACTGGGAAGGAAGAAGGGCTGCAGGGAACAGGTCTGATGGGTCAGCTGCCATATGGCTATAGAGGCTGCAATGTAAATTGTCACTTTGATCTGTATGGAAGCAATGCTGACATCGAGACAGAGCACGTCAGGAAATTAAGAAGATTGCATTGCTGCAAGAATACTAGTCATGCAGAAGAAATGGTGGCATCTTGTCAGGCCCACGAGCGTTGAGAACTGTGCTACAGCAAGAGCTTCAAAATTGGCAAAATGAGGATAGTGAATGCTCTCTTGTAGAGTCTGAGAGAAGCACTTGGTGTGAGATATGCTCAATCAGCTCATAGGAAAGAATGGGCAGAATGGAGGATAAAAAATGAGGCTTTCAAAGGTAATAACATCTGTGTTTGAGGCAAGAACAGAACAACTTCTGCAATGAACAACACCCAAGAGTGTTTGCAGCTGAGACTTTACAAATGGAAAGAATCTTTGCAATGGAGTTCTCCTAAGTACAGAGTGAAGATCAGCTGAAAGCGACCGATCTATGTACAGCAACAGGATGCAATCAACTCAATTGCTGTGCTATGCAGAGTTTTTGAGGAAGAGCTACTATGTCGACAAAAAAGAAACAGGTAATTGTCAGTGGTCACTTTCCACACAGCTTGCGACACTGAAGAAACCCGCCACCTACTTTCTCTCACTGATTCCTGCCCCCTTGGGATTCCACAATACTTTCTTGCACAACTACCTTCAAATGGGTTTTAACTTCTCTGCGAAGGAATCAAGTAGAAGAAGAACTTTCCCCTTACCTCCTTTCTGCTCTTCCCACCTTTTCTCAGTCACTTTCAATCTTTACAATCTTTACTGTGCAAGCATTGAGCGAGTAGTCTTGTATATAGACTATGACATGCTAAGGAGGTGTCTTTCAGGCGTTCTAAGTGTACACTATGACCTTTCAACGACTGAACTACATTGTCCACCGCTCTTGCTTAGCCCAGCAGTCTTCCTGATTCCCGCACCATCCTCAAAACTTCTACATGCCTACTTCCTGTGTCCTGTGGGTTTGTCTTGTTCCAGGTCCCTGTCCAGTCTGCAAAAGGGCCTCTGCTTCCCTGCAGTTCAGGTTGTTGTACCCGCTCTCACTGATTAATTCCCTTTTCTATTTCGTTTTCTGTACGTTACAGTTGCTATTTTGTATTTGAATACTTTTTCTCTTCTTTTACTTTCTTTCTGTTCTCTAGTGCTTCACACCTGAGAACAGAGTCAGGATTCAATATAATATCCTCTTTGAGCCAATTTCCACTCATTACTTGATAAGCCTCCATTCCAACAACAGTCTCCATTTTTAAAGTCCATACTGCATAGTTGTTTCAATTCTCTGAGGTGAGAGTCGCTAGGTAGACCAGTAGGGCGTGATCGGAGGATGAGAGGAGCGGTAGAAGGAGATGGGGAACATTTTCCACCAGTGTTGTCCTTCTGATTGCCCTGATTGTCCTTGGTCACTGTGAGCAAGGTAGTAAGCCTCAGTGAGTGTGTTGTCAATGATTGGATCAACTCTAGACGACAGCATAGATTGATTTAGAAGTACTCCTTCCGCTCTGGGCAAAAACCTCCTCTCTCTCTCGGATTCTTGAATCCCTTAAACCCTGCTGAATTTGTTTTCAATCTCTTCTCTGCTCTTGTCATCTTTGCTAACAACTAAGTTGCCACTTCTTCAGGTGAGTTGCTTCTTCCGGCTTCCCCTTCTGGGGATCATTGTGAAGTCATGTCTGACTCTGGAAGCAAAAATTAGCAGCTATGACAAGAAAGAGAATCCAACTTGCTCGAAAACAAATACACAGTTGTCTGTTGCAGCAATCAATTCCCTTGCATCATTTGACAATGTACTTCAGTGATTAGAACATCATACGTGTACACTTAGAAGACCTGAAGTTCAATTCCTTAGCATATCATAGTCTTTTCACAAGACTACTTGCTCACTGGTCGCACAATATTGTCAACATCATTTACCCATCAGCAGACCCGCAAGACGCAGGGGTTCACAGCGGTCGCTTTGTCTATGGCCAAAAGCAGGATCGATTGGGAAAAGTCAAGTCTCACAAGATCTGTCTTGTTGCTGAAGGTTTTGCTCAGCACCCTGGCCCTCAACATCAGAAGCAGTTGCCAAGTCCACGTTAAACTGGCTAGACGGAACCTCAATCCACAACAGGCTGGTGGGTACACGAAAGCAGCCAACAAACTTTACATGCGTGTCCTGGAAGGGGTGAAGAACATGCTATGCTGAAAGGCTTTTGAGATTAGAACACTTTTTCTATGAATGGATTGAAAGAGACTGGTCGAGTATAGAATCACGGCATTCACAACTTAGTTAGTCAGACCAAATTTCACCAGCACAAAATCAGACGCTTGTGTGGGTAGTGGAAATGAGGGAAAATTTGTAATTATATTGCTCTTTACATCAATGAAGTCCTTTTGCTTCACCGAAGCAAGGGGGATGGACAGAGTTAAGGATGATTGATGAGAAGAACAGATTATCAAGGACTGAGTAGAGCTAATTGTGTTCTAGGGATTCAGTGTCATTGTCGCTTGGACAAAAGAGTCTTTCTCTCTCGGAAAGCTTACCTTCGAGATGTTGAACAGCGCTGAAGTCACAACAAACGGTGACCTGCCTCGACTCCGATGCTCAACAATCTCCAGCTTGTATCTTTGCCTTCCAATCACACCGCTTCTCCAGGCGGTCAAAAAGGTGCTTCCGAGCCGTCAATTCTCTGATGTAGGCAATGCTAAGACATTGCTCGCGCTTGCAAAATTTTGATTGTCACTCTGCCAAAGCTGATATTGCTGCTTCAGATGTTCTCAGTAATAGGGTCTCATCTCTTCCCAATATTGTTACATTGTTATTCTCAGGGTTATGAATACCCAATTCCTCCTTGTCCTGTCTTTCTGTTCTTCAGTGGACCTGTTATCCTTGTACATTTTATCCCTAGTACTTGGTAATGCTTACTAGTGCTTTAGACTCAAGAACAGAGTCAGGATGCAAGAGATGTCTCTCAGTGATCTGCTGATGTCGATGTCAGTGCCACAGACTATGCATCTTGGTCTACCATTTGACCTGACTTGCTCTCCTCTCAGACACAGGTGACAGTAGGGTCAGAGTAGAGAGCCTGTCCTTCTGCCTCTCAATCGAGTATGGCCTCCTCCCCAACCCTTGATAATGATGTTAGTCGTAACGCCTTCAACTCCAATTGCTGCCTCTGCCTTCAGAGCCAAGATCATGAGTCTTTGTCACCTCTTTTAAAGGAGCAGACTTTTTGCCCCTCCCCTTTACAATACCCTCTCCCTGTTCTTTGGGCTGTTCACAAATAGTATTGAGGTGCGGACATCATTGTTGCTTCTCAACATAGGCACCTCATTCAAATTTGTTCCGTTCAAGTCTCAGATGCTCTGGCTTGAAACAATAATTTGAGGTCAGATATCTTGCAAGGTCCTTTCAGAACCCTGGCCTCAAGTTCAGTCTTGACGCAATATTGCTCTAAAGTACTTTCGTCTCTCCGCTTTGAGCCTCTTTCTTCAGTCTTCAGTCAGCAATCTCTCAAGGCTTATGCTTGCACTTTGTGCCACTCTGCACGGTCAAGCTTCTTGATCGACACTCTAACCCCAACCCTAAGAGGTACACAGCAATGTTACAAGCCGTTTTGATGTCTCGAGAATGGATCTGAATTGGAACAGGAAGTAGGATGATCTCATTTTTTCACTACCTTTCTTCTAGCTTTTTCCAAAAGAAGGCAAGCCTTCTAGTAGTCCATCATTGGCTCTCTGGATCCTGACTCTGTTCTCAGTAGTGAAACACTAGTAAGCATTACAAAGTACTAGAGATGAAGTATAAGAATAACAATCCTGTTCTCAACAGTGAAGCACTAGAGAGCAGAAAGAAAGTAAAAGCAGAGAGGAAGTATTCATATACAAAATGGTATAACAAAAAAAACCAGAAAAGAGATCAACCAGTGAGAGCGTCTGCAGCAACATCCTGACTGCTTGCGTGTCTATCACAGCCGTGAAGGGGACCTTGGCTTTCTGGGAAGTGATGTCAGTAGGACCTACTGAAACTTGTTCATGACCAAAGTCTTCACAACCGAATTTGACACCTTCGTTTTGTTGAAGTCAAAGATTGCAAGGGAGAGCAGGAGGATGTAGAAGTGTTTGAGCTTGAGACTGCCTGATGACTGACTATCAGCTGGCAGGAATGTTACAAGCTTGACAGAAAGATTAACCTTCTGCTTCCGTCCTTCAAAGGAATGTTAACTGTACTGTTCTGTCCGTCATTTTGTCAACTCTTGTGGGAAGTAGCCGTTGCCCTAGTACGCCGTATTGTAAAAGGCAGCAGTGAGTTCAAAAAATCACACAGCTTTTCCTGTTTCCAAGTTGCAAAAACTGTCTTCTTTACAGATCTCCCTAGCCCCTGAGATGGCCTCGAAATGGTGTTCCAACAGCATCTTTCTTCAGAGAAGTTGTTGAGCAGGATTGGAGGTTGTTTTGTCTTTCTCCTTGTGCTTCTACAGTCGATCGAGGATTTGAGACTATTGCTTTGGGACAGTGCGCCACACTTTTGCAAGTACTGTGCCAGTTGGCACATTCCCTGTTGAACTTGAGGCGTAGATCAAAAGTCTGTGAGAGAGACAAGAGGGAAGAAAATCTGAGACGCAGACAAATTAGTCACGTGAGTGAGGCTTTCAAGCAAGAAATTGCCCGTCTGAAGCTCTCAATGATCTCTTTCAAAGGCTCTAGTGCAGCCAAAGGTCTTGCTTGCTACAATCCTCATTCTGGGCATTCAAATGAGGCCATTTTGGTGCAGCTGTAAACCATGTTTTTTTGCCGTGAGGAATTTCGCTCTTTGAAAAAAGAAAAAAAAGCTGTTTTACTGGATTTGCCGTCTACCAGATTGTGATAAATTTACAGTAAGTAGCTGTAAAACGGGCAGCCGTAAACTACAGACGGCGAAACGGGTTGGCAGCCCTGAATCCTTTTCTAGAATGGTTGCCAGTATCATCACTGAGCCTGCTCCCTTTCCTTCCTTCTCCTTCATTGTTCATCTCTCAGCAACAGACCCTTCTGAGCCAGGGCAAGTGTTGATACAGACAAATTCAGGGTTTTGTCACTTTATCACCTATTCTTTTATACATTATGTTTGCTATTTTGTGTCTCTGTGGTCGAGTGTGAAGGACTAGTAATCATGCCAGGGTACTAGATATGAAGTATAGAAGACTAACAAATCTGTTTCTAGATGTCATACTCAGTGTTCAATAGGTTTTGAGCCTGGAAGAACTTCATTCTAAATCACCTCATTGTTTCTGGGGGAGTGACTCGATTGTTGATTACGCATGCGTCTAGCCACACCCAAGTCCCTTGCAATTGACCGCTCCATCAGGGTACATGTACCCTTGCATGACCTTTTCCGAGGATGCGCTGATAGTTTAAGGGTAGAATTGAGGCTTCCCACATTCTCCATTGTGTCCATTGTGCCTGCCTTAGGACCGGGTTCGAGTCCCGGTCAGCGCAGCGCTGAGTACTGGTTGCTGGCCCTGCCAGCATTTTTCTTCTTACTTTTTGTTCTTTCTCCTTTTTTCTTTGTCTGCTTTCGTCTTTCCTTTTTGTCTACACTCCCCAACACTCAACTGCGCACAGGGCCTGGTCTTTGACTTTGCTGCCGCTTCCAGGGCTGGGTCAGGGAGACATCTCCTCTCCCAATATTTCCTGTCCTTTGCCAGCTGCAAATCCGGGACACTGCTCCGGAATTTCCTTTTGATACAGCAGCTGAGCATTTCAGCAGAGTAAACCGAAGATTAAGAAGGAGGTGAGTGTGTATGACAAAAAAGAATCAAGGATACAAAAATGAGCCAAAAGAATATGTGCTCGGTTTGAGCGTCTTTTCCCCTGCCGGGAATTGAACCCGGGTCTCCTCGGTGAAAGCGAGATATCCTAACCATTGGACTACAGAGGATTGTGGAAGTGAAAGACAATTCAGCGTGCATGTAGCTTTGCGGTAGATTCAGCGGATAACCTGATCTGGCTTAGTGCTGCAGCTGCAAATTCTCCTGGACCAAGAACAGGCTTACAAGAAGCGTGCGACTCGCCTTTGCGGCCCAGTCTCACGAATAGTAAGTGCTTGGTGATGCGATAGAGTCGGACAGTCAGAGGAGATCTCGCAACGAGTCGATTAGAAACCATTCTCCTTCACGCAGTTTCTATCGTCTCCCACGCCCGTTTCCTCTCACCCAGTCAAAAGCTCCACCGTAGGCCCGGACGGTGGCAGAGCAGAAACAAACCAGTCTTCTTCATTTCGTTTCTCTCGTCGTGACCAGTCTCGTACATCGCCAACGGTACACGTGCTATCTCTCTGCTTAGCCGCTCACCGCAGAGCAAACCAACTGCGAGCCTGCACTGATCGAGTGAGTTCACGGAGAAATAACAATCGCACCTAGCCATCTTTATAGGACTCTAGGACCGACAAGAGCAATGTAGGTCAATAGGCGTTGAACGGAAACGAGAGTAGTTGGCATAACTTGGGGGGGAATTTCATACCAAAACAAGGGAAACTGTGCGACGAAATGCAGAAAACAACACGAGTAAAATATAAAAGCATACGAAGGGTATCACAAAGAAGGATATATCGAATAAAAAGAAGGAAAACTAGTCGCTGTGGTCAACTTCCATTTCCTGCTGCGCACAGTGCTCAATTTGCTCGCGAATGACACTGCGACAGCGACTCGAGTAGACAATCAGCGAGGATCCTCAACGGCGAAGATACAAGGGTGAGAACTCACGAAGCCATTCTCGGTTCCAAGTCTTGAGCCGTTGTGAAGGCAGCGAGCATTTGAGAACGTTTCGAAGGACCGAGAGATTTGTAAAGTTTTCCGAGAAGGTAGTGAACGGTTGGTTCGAGAGGTGCGAGCGACTTGAGCTGCAGGAGATCGGGTTCAGCCAGCTAAACAGAAAGATTAGGGTACGATGGCTCTAGATTAGCTTGAACACCCACGGCTCGCGATCCTATGCGAGAAAGCTCACCTGATAGCGACCGAGAGCAACCATCATCCTCACTCTTCTGAATCTAGCGAGAGAACTTTCGGGCGCAAGCAAGCAAGCTCGTTCGTAGGTCTCGAGAGCTTCTTTGTATCTGCGAGATTTCTCGAGTACCTGAAGACGACGATCGACAGTCAGCGCTTGCAAAAAACAAAGCTCGGAATGGAATGGACGTAATCGTCGACTCACTGAACCGACACAGCAGACGAGAGTAGCATTTGAAGGATTGATTTCGAAAGCTCGACGGAAGTGATAGTCTGCGAGGGTATACTTTCCCGTTTTCATGTAGACGTTGCCCAATCCAAACCTAGGCAGCGATACCATCAAGTGAGCTGGGAACGAATCAAGAGGGAAGAGGATAACACATACCAAGCATTGTAGTGAACCGGATCACGCCTGATCGCTTCCCGGAAGAAGCCTGTAGCTCTTTCCCATTCTTCCAACATGACGCACTCGTGTCCCGCCAAAGTATAAGCGTAGACGCAGTTCTGGTCGAGCTGTACCGCTCGTTTGAAGCATTTGAGAGCTGAAGCATGGTCAGAGTTGAGGGAGAATGTGTTGCCAGTCGCGATCCAGCTTGACGTGTGGGTTGAAGAGAGTAACATGAGTTCTTGCGAGAGCAAAGAGAGAGGAGTCGAGAGTCGGCGATGCCAGAGGACGGTCGAGTAGAGGTCCATCGATTCGAGGAGGTGAGGAGAGAGTGTCCGAGCCTGCGCGAATGCCTTCTCAGCCTGCATCAAGGGATAGAAGACGAATGTCAGCGTCCTGTCAATTAGGAGGAGTGAATAGACTGCAAGAGCGCAAACTGACTTTTTCGTAATTGAGACTTTCGGAATGAGCTCTTGCCATCATGATTAGGCACCTCGCAGACCGTTGTTGCTCGATAGGTAATGTCGCGAGACATTCGACCACCTTGGTATTTTCGTATTTCGATTGCGCGATTGCTGCACCTCCGAATCCACGCAAAACCGAGGTAACGTAGTCTTCCGCTTCTTGTCGAGCTGCATCGGAGAGAGTAGCGAAAGTGGGGTTCGTCCCACCGGGAGATGAAGGAACCGGCGAAGAAGAGTGGGAAGGAGGAAATCGAGGGTCCGAGCCGGCATCGGAGAGAACCGAAGGACCTGCGTTTGCTTTCGATCGTTTCTTGTCGCGAGAGTTGGCGCTCTTTGGAACTGGGACGTTTCCTCCGTTGACACTTGTTTGCGAACGAGATACTGTCATACCAGTACTTGCAGTGCCGTTTGATGAACCGGCATCTCGAGAAAGCCGAGAACTTCTTCGAGTCGCTGGAGGTTCCACCGGGACGACTGTCGCTCCCCTCCTCGATTTAGACTCTCCTGGTACGCCTCTTACGACTCTCTTTCCCCTGGTTCCTACAGGCCCCGCCTCGTCGTCCTGACTCCCTGAAGCGACTGCAGTAGAAGCAGGAGCGACGTTGCCTCCTCGGGTTCGTTTGACTCCGGGGGCAGTAGCAGTCGGCAAGTTCGATGTCGTCGGCGGTGTGAAAAGCGAAGATGAAGGAGGAAGGGTCGAAGTTCTTGCGAGTTGGGAATTGAGAGGAGCAGAGAAGAGAGGAGCAGAAGGATAGAATGAAGTATCGAAAGATCTTGGTTCCAGAACATGCCGAGAATGCGTCAGACATCGAGTGAAGTGCTCAGCTCTTCAAGAAATTTGGACTCACTGATCATCGATAGAAGTCTCAGTCACATCGCCATATCTACCGGAAGCTGTTCTCCTCAAAGGTAATCCTCCTCCTCCTCCGCCTCCTCCGAGCATCCAAGTCTCTTTCCCCTTTCCTTTGATACCTCCTCCAACTCCAGGTGCTCCCACGTTGAACTTGTTGAATCCCGCTAAACCTGGCTGACTGTCGGCGGGAGTCGAGTAACCGATGGGAGTTTCTTGCATGTCTCCGTTGCGAGGTCTACCGAAGGAGAAAGGTGGGGCATTGATAGTCGAGTTCAATGAAGGACCGAGAGGTGGAGGGTGGTTTCGGTTTGTTTGAGCAGCTGTCGTCGCAGTCGAAGCATGGACAAGGGAATGAGGATGAGATTGAGAGGGAACAGGGAGGGAACGAGTTCGAAGAGGGTACAGTGCTTCGAGGTCGGTAGGAGGAGAGTCGAGCTGACACAGAATTTCGAGGGCTTCCCAACAAGAAGGGAGTTTCGAGAGTACTTTCGTAAAAGATTGGATCGCTCGTTCCCTTTCTCCTCCTTTCTTCGCGAGTCGGGCCATCTCGAGGTCCAGCACCGTCGACTCTTCCACCTGTACGGTCGGTACTAGAGCTGTTTCGAGGGGATCCGAGGAAGTTGAAACGAGGGGATTCCAAGGTTGAGTGATTCGAAATAACGTTTGCCTCCCTTCCTTGTCTCGACCGAGTTTGCTACAGATTTGCCCATACAGCCTCGCACATCTTACACTGCACTCTATCGCAGGTCTCGAGAGTCGAGGTCCAGTCGTTGTTGTTGTGTTTGTTGTAGTGGTTCGGTTCGGCTTTGAATCGCTGGTTCCTCCAAACAGATCTTCGTCCTGGTTCTTCGTCCTCTCTGTACTACTAGCGCTGTTTGAAGTCGCATTGAACGTGACTGACTGTCGCAAGAGGTGAGCGGCTTGGTGAGGTTGATCGAGTTTGAAGTGAATCGTTGCAAGGAGGTAGACCGAAGGCTCGTGGGTCGGATCGAGTGAGTACAGCCTTTCTGCGTAGAACAATGCAGTCTCGAGAGAGTACCCGATTGAAGAAACGGCGAGAGAGTAGAGGAGAGGTGGGAGGCAGGAGGAGGAGGAGAAGGGGGGAGGAGGGAAGGGAGGAAAAGAAGAGGAGGAAATTAGAGGAGGTGATCGAGCCGTGGACATGCTCTATTGAGAGCGTTGACTCTAGTCGAAGTCGGAAGTGGTAGGGAGTAGAATCGATCAACTTTGAATTCCAAGATATGCGAGAGTCAAGAAATCCACTTCTTCTTCCTCTTCCTTCATCTTCACCCTTCGACTTAAAACCCCATGTGCGGTATCTTTGCAGCTCACGCATACGACTCGAAAGATCTCCCAGCCTTCAGGGCGAGGGCTGTCGCGCTCTCCAAGCGACTTCGACACAGAGGGCCCGATTGGTCTGGCTGCAAGATGTCGGAAGATTCCATCTTGGTCCATGAACGTCTCGCTATCGTTGGAGTTGGTAAGCACCTACTTGATCCTCCCTCAGACGCCCCTCGACTCGTGAACTCGAAATTTCTGACTCTTTCCCGTCTCTCCTCTCTTCCGATAGATACCGGTGCCCAACCTATCACTTCGAACGATGAGAAACTCCTTTTAGCCGTCAACGGTGAAATCTACAACCACCGAGCTCTTCGCAAATCCCTCAAAGACCAAAACGCGAAATTCAAGACTCACTCTGATTGCGAAGTCATCCTTCACCTCGTGAGTTGATAGTTCACTCTGATAGCCTATACTTTCTAGAGGGAGCTAACGAGGGAATCTCGGCGCTCAGTACAAGGAACACGGTACAGGACTCTGCAACCTCCTCGACGGAATGTTCTCTTTCGTTCTTATCGACACTTCTGTTACTCCTTCCCGCATGATCGCCGCCCGAGACCCTATCGGTATCACCACTCTCTATCAAGGATGGAACTCTTCGAGACCCGGAACCGTTTACTTCGCCTCGGAACTCAAGGCACTCCACGACGAGTGCGACAAAGTAATCTCGTTCCCTCCTGGACACTTCTACGATTCGGCTACCCAAGAGACTACTCGTTACTTCAACCCTTCTTGGTGGTCAGGAGACGAAGATCCCAAGGCCATCCCTACCAAAGAAGTGGACTACAAAGTTCTCCGAGAATCTCTCGAAAAAGCTGTCAAGAAACGTCTCATGTCGGAAGTTCCCTACGGTGTACTCCTCTCTGGAGGTCTCGACTCGTCCCTCATCGCCGCCATCGCCGCCCGAGAGACGGAAAAGGTCGCACTCGCTCAACAACGAGCTTCTTCCGCCGGTCGCAAACACTCTACTTCTTCCCAATCCAAGGACGGACTCGTCGGATTCGATGCAGATGCCTCTCCCGACGAGGTCGACACCCTCACCTCGTGGCCCCGACTTCACTCGTTCTCGATCGGTCTCGAAGGTTCTCCGGATCTTCTCGCCGCTCGTGTCGCTGCCGACTACCTCGGAACTGTCCACCACGAATACACTTTCACTGTCGAGGAAGGTCTGGATGCTGTCGAGGAGGTCATTTATCATTTGGAAACTTACGACGTTACGACCGTTCGTGCCTCGACTCCGATGTACCTCCTCTCGAGGAAGATCAAAGCTATGGGAGTCAAGATGGTACTCTCTGGAGAAGGATCTGATGAGATCTTTGGAGGTGAGCTTGCGTCCGTCTTTCTCGAAGTTCGTGAGATCCGAAATTGACTATGTTCTCTGCTTTCGAAATTATAGGTTACCTTTACTTCCACGCCGCTCCTACCGCTACCGACTTCCACCAAGAATGTATCAAGCGAGTCAAGAACCTCCACACTGCCGATTGTCTTCGTGCCAACAAGTCGACGATGGCCTGGGGACTTGAAGCTCGTGTTCCTTTCCTCGACAAAGAGTTCCTCCAAGTCGCTCTCGATATCAAACCTGAACAGAAGGTCTTCAGCAAGGGTAGTCTCCAAGAGAAGGACAAGGATGGAAGACCTGTTATGGAGAAGTACGTTTTGAGGAAAGCTTTCGACGTCGCTCCTCAAGGTGAAAGGGTGAGCTTCTTTCCCTTTCGTCGCTCTCTTCTGTGATGCAGACTAATAAAGTTCTCTCGATTCGTTGCTCAGCCTTACCTTCCCGACGAGATTCTCTGGCGACAAAAGGAACAATTCTCTGATGGTTCGTCTCATTCCACGACCCTCGGGAATTTGATCAAATAGGTGCTTACAGTTTTCGCGAATACAGGTGTCGGTTACTCGTGGATCGATGGTTTGAAAGACTACGCTGCGCGATCAATCTCTGACGAGCAAATGTCGAAGGCTGCTGAGCGATGGGCCCTCGATACTCCCGAAACCAAGGAAGCCTACCTTATTCGTCAACTATTCGAAGGTCATTTCCCTTCGGAAGCTGCCGCCAAGACTGCCGTTCGATGGATTCCTCGGGCTGTGAGCACTTCCTTCTCCTCGCGTCGCTCTCTGCTGTCAGTCCTCGTTTCGCTGATCCACTCGTCTCTCTGCAGGATTGGGGTTGTGCCGCCGATCCCTCTGGACGCGCTGTCGCTATCCACGAGTCGGCATACGGAGAGGAGCAGTAAAGAGCTATTCTGATAGATAGATAGTTTTTATTTCGAACCGAAAAGGGATCGACTCGCTTCTTCGCGAAAGGGATCCTAATATGATTGTGCTAAATAGAATGTGCTTTTTCACTCGCAGAAAACTTTGTCACCGTTATACCTGACAATCGCTCGTATATCGAGATGCCAGAAAATTTAGCTGCCTGTCTGGTACCGAGAGCCAAGTCAACTCTGAAGCTGTTAATTTATGCAACCCGTACTCAGAGCAAACCATAGAAGATGGTCTTCCTTGTATCAGGACAGTAGATTACAACGAGTCACCGTTTTCCGCTCTTTTCTCTGTCACTAGAGATCACCGTCGCGACGCGGGTGAATACCGTCACGTCTTCAGCAATTTGACAGGTCGGGAACAGCCGACAGAAAGTGAGAAGGAAGGGAGGAGAAGAAGAAGAAATAACGAAGAAAAAGTCTCACTCCTTCCCTCGTGAGCTTGAACTTCCCAAATGCGGCGTTCTACCAGGATCTTCCGGAGCCGGGATTATTCTTTAATGGAATTTAGCTCTGTCAGGAGGAAGTGATCAGCAGGGACAGAGACTTCTCCTGTTGTCTGAGATGATAAACGAAAAGCAAAGAAAAAATTCTGCATGGTAAGTAACAAAGGTCACACGTCGCTTTCCATGCCTTTCTTCCTGCTTCCTTTCTCCCATTCACGATACTTCTTGACGACTTCTCAGTGACGACTAACTCGCTACTCTCTCCCTCCTCAGTCTTTCCCACGCTCGTTCCAACTTTCACTCGTTCTTTCGACTTCATTTGCCTCGAGACGACCTCACGACACTCGTGACAACCTTCCACAGACTATTCCCGTACACTTCACTCACCATCGCCCGTTCTTTCCGGAGGAAACCTCTCTCTTTCTCTCTCTCTCTCTCTCTCTCTCTCTATTCAACGAAAATGCGATCTTTCCTTGCGTTCCTTCCGTTCCTCGTTGTCAGCGTTGCTGCATCATCCTCAGTCCTCACTCCACCTGTGGCCATCGTCCAAGGTGATTGACTTTCGTCTATTATCGCTGCTGAAAAGTCACTGACAAAAATTTTCTCTTCAGCAGATTCTGATTTCCCTTCTTCCTCTGCACCTTCCTCTGCACCTTCCTCTGCACCTTCCTCTCTATTTGCAGAGCTCTCGTTCAACTCGTCGACGACAACTCGTGCACCGCAAGCGACAACAATTCTCAGACGAGCAATGAGAAAAGAGAAAAGGTTCTACTATGGTTCGATTATTCAAGATCCCGAACCTGGAGATACCTCCTCGCAACCCCCTATCGGCGGAGGTCACACTACGCCCGACGCATCTCAAGGATTGACCCCTCCTTCCTTCCCTCCATTGCCTTCGCCCTCTTCCCCTCCTTCCGACGACTCTCCCTCTTCAGCTCCTCCCGAACCAACTACTCCCAGCTCGACTGACTCTGACGTCGTCACGTCTCCGGCCGAGACCTCCCCTGTCGAGACGGAAGACCCGACAACTTCAGCTTTTTACAACACAAAGCTTGCTGAAAACAGGGCGAAAAGGGAGAAGGCAAGGATCAGCTACACGAGCAGACTCGCAGAACTCAGTCGTCTCTCACTCGCGGCGACTTCCACGGCGGAGAGACCTCAGTGGACGAAAATCAGGGCCTGTAAGTCGACTCAGTCGCGAAGCTGAACTCAGCACTGACTTATATCTCGCCTGTTGTTTGGCAGACCGAGACAAAATTACAGGCCACAGAGTTCGAAAAAGCCTTCATCAATGAATGATCTTGAGCAGTATTTGAGCTCGAAAGGGGTTTTCTGGCTTTTTTCCTTCCCTTGTTCCTTCCCGTCTCTTCCTTCGTTGTTTCTTCGTCGTTCCGTTTCTCTGTTTCTGTCTCTATCGCATTATATCACATTGTTATTTCCTACTAGTAATCTATACCTCTCGTCGTTTCACAACATTGTTAGCTGCTCCGAGAGAAGCTCCGCGGAGGTTCATTTGTCGGTTTTTTCTTCTTTTTACTCGACTTCGCCCAGTGATGACACGCCTTAACCGCTCGTTTTCAGCGAAGACAGTCTCGTACGGAAGTTGGTGAAGTTTCGAAAATAGAGGAAGAAAAGGTGACGTACCCTCGCTCCCTCACTCCTTTTCACTCTCTCTTCTTCCCGCCTTCCTCTTCAGCTTCAAGATAACAATCTCAGCAGAAACTAGATAAACAGCATGTCCTTCTCTGAATCTCAACGCAGGCGTTCGAGCGTCCGGTCAGTCTACCCTCCCCCATTTCTCCAACTCCGAGCTACCCCTTCTTCTTTCTTGCGAGCCCATTCGCCAATGGGATAGCTTGAGTGATGGATGTCAATCTCTACTGAATGGAACTGACATGCAAGTCTTGCTTTGTTTCGCTCCTTCTCTCTCATACTCGCCAAAACGTTTGAACGCCCAAACCTCGAAACTCGTTCCCTCTCTCGAAACTTCGCAAAACTATGCAATGGTATACAGACGACCCTCAATCCCTCAATCTAAACTCGGTCCTATGACCATGAGTAAACCTGCGGCTCCTGGGTAAGCAATCGAAACTTTCGCTATCGCAAATTTGCGATCTGAACACGGATGCTGACAATGTTGTTCGTTCGCGCGTACAGTTCTCAGTTCAACCTTGTCTTCATTGGAGCCGGAAACATCAACTTTGGAAGTGACGAGGGACCCTGGGATCACTCTTTCCGACTCGAGCACAAATTGGGTCCTCGTCTCAAGGTAGTTGCGCTCATCGACCCGGCTGAGAAGGTGGCACAAGCTGTTCTCGACCGTAAGCGCAACTCGTTTGTAGTTTCGGCCTACAAGGACACCCGTATCTGCCCAAACCTCGACGATTTCGTTTCGACGATGAAAGATCACGAACGACCTCACGCTTTCATTATCGGAAGTCCCGCTGCTTTCCGTGGATCGACTGCTCAAGGTCGAGATGTAGAGCTTCAGATCTTGAAACACTTCCCCAAGAACACCCCTTCTGTGAGTTTTGTCTTTCTTTCGTTTTCCAAAATCTTCTTGAGTTTTCACTTTTCAATCACTCACTCTTATTCCACTCGACGCACTTCTCGAACTCCTACAGATGTTCATCGAGAAGCCTATTTCGACCGACACTGCTGAACAAGCCCTTCAAGTCTCTCGCACTCTCGTCGATTCTGGAACCGTAGTTTCTGTTGGTTATTTCCTTCGTTACCTACGAGGTGAGCTTCCTTTCTGAATATGCTCCGCCATCCCTAGAGGACTACCTAGTAAAGGATACTAACCTCGTACGAATCGCACTGCAGTTGTCCAAAAGATGCGCTCCATCATTGAAGACAACGATCTCGAAGTAATGGCCACCGTCGCACGTTACGTGGCTTCTTATGCGAAGATCGCCAAGCCTGCGTGGTGGATGAAGAGTAAGGATCAAGGTCCGATTTTGGAACAGGTATGTCTTTTTTTCTCAAAGTCATAGCGAATCAACCATTCTAAGGCCCGTGAATGATCGCTCATTATCGTTCGCGTATCTGAACCAAACAGGGAACCCACTTCTGTGATTTGTCCCGATACTTCGGAGGTGACGTCGACATGGACTCGGTCCAAGCTTCCGCCTTGGGTGAGTCGATTTTCACGCTATTGTTTCTCCTGTTCTCGTCGGGATGGAAGAAGAGTTGATTGACCGAGTTCTCCTTGTTGACCGCAATCAGAATGGGACGAGCCTGCTGGACAACTCAGCGTCATTCCCGTAGATGAGAACGCGATCGCCGAAGATGATCGCATTCCTCGTGTAACATCTGCTACCTGGAAGTACGAGACCGGTGCTGTCGGATCTCTCACCCATGCCCTAGTCCTCCAAGGTACCAAGTATTCCTGCGAGTTGGAAGTTTGTGAGCTTTTGTCGTTTCATCTCTCTTTGCAGAAAGCTAAGATCAAGCTGACTTTTCTGTTGACTCTCAGACGCTGATGGTTACCAACTCAAGCTAATTGATCCCTACAACGCACCTGAGCTCCGCGTCCGCACTCCCGATGGCGATGACGAGCAAGTTTACACCGTCAGTTTCTCTCCCTTCTTTCGAGTCCGCTGAGAAGGACTTCTGTCTCACCTCTTCGACTTTCTTCGATTCACAGTTCGGAAACGACGATCCTTATGCTTCAGAGTTGAGTAAGTCTGAAGCTGCTCCACAACTCGATTCGTCACTACGAATGGAAAATTGACCTAAATTCTCTCGCAGACGCCTTCATCGACGAGACTGAATCGGCTCTCGGCACCGGATCTGCTGTCGCTGACGACGACTCTTACGATATCCTCTCATCGTACGAGGACGCTTGCAAATCCTACGCTCTGTAAGTTAAACTTGCTACTTCTACTATTCAAAGTTTGTCACTCATTCATATCGACAACATTCGTTTCTTACAGCACTTGGGCTATCCGGTACGCCTCTGAATCGAACACCAAAAAGTTCCGCAAGAGCAAGAAGGCTACCCCTCAATAGAGTGATTCATTCGCGCTTGCGATTCAAAATTGTTTCTTATACCCTTTCTTTCTTCGTAGCACTGGCATTATAAACTGCCAACGATTGTGAATAGACATTTGCACATATAACCATACGTCTCGCGACGAGATATTCCTATCGAGAGTGTGATCGTTTTAGCTCGAGCTATTTCTTTTAATCTCACCCTCCCAATCCACTGTTGCAAAACTTGCGAAAAATTATTCCAGCGAGAGATAAGGGTTGGCCTTGACACGTCATTCAATGACGTCTAATCGTTGCGAAAACCCCGAATGAACGCGAAGCGACGAACTTTCTCTTCTTTCTCCTGCTCTCTCCTCTCTATCACTTTCTTCTCGCACAACTCAACCTACATAAACATGTGAGTTAGAGACTACTCGAGCCTTCGGGACTTGGACGTTCATGCTCACATTCTCATCGTTTCGGAAAAACAGGTCTTCAAGTGGGTCGATCCAACTCTCGTGAGGTTTAGTAACGTGACGCTGACGTCCTACCTGTGAGAATAGACGCTGCTTCAGGTATCTCTTCCCAAACTGGAGCTCTCGGTGAAGGCTCGGTCGGCGGAAACACTTCTGGCAAGGGAGTCGAAAGTAAAGCTGGAGGACGCGAGATGGGTGACTCTGATTCCTCGATGAAAGGTGATACTGTGAGTTATCACTGTCTCCTTCGGTTCGAAAGTTAGACTGAGATTGATCAAAGACTGACGTCGTCTTCGTGACTTTTAACCCCTTTGTAGTCTTCTGAACCTAGTAAACATGCTTTCTCTCCCTCCGATGCGCCTTAGTAAAGTAGGCGGTATCTGACACTAGCGGTTTTTCCAAAACTTTTGAATAGACGTCAACAACGAAGCTCCCTCTTCAGGTTCCGAAGGTGCCAACATCAAAACCGATTCTGAATCTTCCAAGTTCTCTGCCGATGGTTCTTCAGCTGCCACTTCTGCCGAGCAATAGATGGAACCTGGATTAAAATCGTCTCTTTGTGTACATAAATTTGTTACGAAACTTTCGCAGTTCAACTTCAGTTTTGTGGATCGATTCTTTGCTCCAGCAAGTCGAGAACGAGAGTTTGTAGCTAGCGAGCGACAACTTGAGGTACGGACGTACGGACGTACGGAGAAACGATTCAGAAGGCGAGAGGTAGCCATGCCAATTTCCGAGTATATTTTTCAGGGAACGCTCGATTTTTGAAAACTATTTCAGTGCTCTGCAAGTGTCTGAACCTTGTTCAAATTGACTACGCTCCCCAATCTACCAACAACTGCAACTGAGAAGCGATATGGGTTGGGAAACCTGTCATCAAAGAGTAAACGAGGATGAGTGGCTTGCGATTAGTGATTGAGAGGAAAAGACCTCACGAAATTCTGATAGGTAAGGTGAGAACTCAGTCAAGATCGCCCTTGCACCTTGTCGCAGAGCTACCAACGAATACAGCGGTGAAGAATCAGCACCTGGCGCATCTCCTTTCGCGAGACTTTCGAACGAGAAGAGAGAACTCACCATCTTGCACAGCTCCTACTGATTCTCGCTCGACTCTCCTCCACCTTTCTTTGACTTCTTCCTCTTGTTTCTCCTTTGCAATATTCTCAAACTCTCTCTCCAACCCCTCCAGAACTTCCAAGTACCTCACGAAACCTTCGAGAATTTTCGGAATATCCCTCTGAGCAACCCCGTACGGGTCTTCTTTCAGCGAGGCACAGGTCAAGTTACTCAGGGCTAGGTGAACTGGTTCGTTAGCTAACCGCAAGAGGGAGTCATCGTAAACGAGCAAAGACGACTCACCTTGAACCGCGCAGACAGTTTCTCTCACTCGTGGGACACATCTTCCGATTCTGTATTCGGGTTCGATCCCAAAGAGGCTATCTCTCGCGCTCGCCGGTACCCACCTCGCAACTTTCGTTTCCGATCCAACAACTTGAGGAACTTCTTCAGGTTTCATCGCTGGAGGAGCCTTCGAACCTTCTTCAGGCGATGTAATAGATCCAGTTTGTAGGATTGAGGGGACTCGAGAGGAGATTGAAGTTTGCGCAGTCGAGATGGCTGAAGAAACTGCGGTCGTAGCTTTTTGACCGATTGCAGTGTTCCTGATTGAGGGACTGGCGAGAGGAGAAGAAGAAGAAGAAGATGTGGATGCAGTCGATGCGAGTTTGTCAAACAAGGTAGATTTTGTTGGCAAGAAGACATCGCCAGACTTGACGGGTGCTCGGTTCGGAGAGTTGGAGTTCGGGTTCGACGAAGGCGAGGGAGGAGCAAGATTGAGTCCAGTGACCGTAGCTGTGGTAGACAATCCCAAGCGTCGAATGTAAGGTACGCATCGCAGAACCGGAAAGAAGGAACAACGAACCTGGAATTCTACCTCTTCCTTTCGCTCTTTGCAACTCAGTTCCGATTAATACTAGACATTCCCTCGACAATTCGCTCCATGCGCCTCCGTTTGCTCCACCGAGACCCGACGCAGAACGTTTCACATCCTTGAAGATGGCTTCTCGGCGAGCTGGAGAGCTGAGAGTGAGCGTGCTCAATTCGAGGTAGGCAAATTGCTACGCAGGAACGAGCCCAAATACATCAACGTCAAGCGTCATACGTGAGCTGGAACATCGATATTCACTCACTTGATAGTAAAGTTCCCGAGAGCGTAGTCCGGAGAGCAAAGTTTGATTCGGGTTCGAAGCGAACTGAGAAACAGACATTGGCTATCATTGATATCATTTCCGATCAGTATGCTCGTCTCCGTCTTCCAGGAGGTCGAAAAGGTTGTAAGCTTACCTGAGTGGCGTAAACCTCGAAAATTACGTTGGTTACTTCCCACAGAGTGAAGAACATGAAACACGTCGAAATAGCTCTTGCCGCCAAAGTGAACGAGTAAGCTCCCGAGTGCTTCATGAGGGTGTACAAATGAGGACTGTTGGTATCAGCGGCTCGTGAGTGAGCTAAGGCCAGTATACACAGAGGAGAGTTCAAAGGAATCGTAAACTGACCGAGTCCAAGAACCAGCGAGATTGACGAGAATGAACCTTAGAAGAGGTCGACGGAGTACGACATAGGTAGCCCAGAAAGATACGAACGCGAGTCCAGTCGATCGAAGCGTTGCGGAAAGTCGGAGTAGAGACCTGTTGGCGAGACGAGATGGAATGGCGAGCTTCGATCGTTTCTCTCTTGTGTGTCAGTTTGCTATGCGATACACCTCCCCTCCGTAAGGTCAGACTCACAGAGGGATCCTCATCGAAATGGACTTGAGAGCGATTCTCTACGACGTGGTGAACCGTGGCGAAACCGGCCAAAAACAGATGGAACAAAGCGAGAGTGATTCTCCTTTCGTTGACTTGCCACGCATCTCGTCTACGTGGGACTCGTCGCTTTCAGTTTTCTGTGCTAAACGTGGCCAAGAGGATGAATGTCGAAAACTCACCCTTGGTGGTAAAAGAACAATCCTAGTTTGGCGTCTCTTGAAGTGTAACCGCTGCACCAAACGTAAGCGAAATGGAAGAAAGCAGCTCCAACGAGGTAGCTGAAGAAGACTTTGAGAGATGAACGTTCCCGGAGTTGAGAGTATTGAGAGAACTTGGTCGGCTGAGGAGGTCGAGGAACTATTCGTTTAGAACTCGTTAATCCGGTTGTGCCTCCCGTCTCAGCTACTTCGAGGGTGAACATACGTGAGATTGTCTGTTTCCGGAGAACGAAGAGCGGTAAAGTTCCTAGGAAAGCGACAGGAGCAAAGAGCAAGACTGGCAGAAAGTTGAACAAAGAACCTGCAGCAGTCTCGGTGTCAGCTGTTTACTCGATGACGACACCCTGAAAGTACTCACCTGGTAGCTCCTTTGGATCAAACACTGACAAGAGAAGAATTGCATAGGCTGCGAGACCGGTGAGAGAGAGCATGTTGCGAGTTCGCCTCGCCAGCACGACCTGAACCTCTAGACAGATCAGTATCTGTACAAAGAGCTAAGAAGGAGTTCAAACGAGCTCACCTTGCACAGATTGACATAGTTTTGAGTCGAAGGATTCGAGATGTTTGATCCAGCTGAAGTTGATAGAAAAGAAGAAGTCGATTGAGGAGCACTGCTGCCGGAGTTCGTGTTTGTAGACTTGAACACACTCATCTCTAGTGAGCGTGGGGAGAGGGCGCTCGCTTGTTTCAGGAGATGGGAGGAAGAAGCTAAAGCTAAGAAATGAGAGCACTTGAATCAACAAATTCCGCTGAGTCCTCTCTGAATCTTCAAGCTCCAAGGCTCGCTGGGTGAGTGAACGGTCTGAGCGAGCTAAACAGATTCGACAGTTTGCCAAGAGACATCAAGTCTATGTAGAGATTGTCAAAAACAAAATCGGCGAAAAGCGATTATTGTGAACATGAAAGGAAACAACGAGGTTTTGCGAATGAGCTAGTGAATAATGCGAGGTAGAATACGAAGAGAATATAGTAAATGGATGAACGAAGGAGACACAAAGTGAGGAACTATGGGTATTAAAACAGAAGAAACAAAGTCGAACGATGGAAGGGTATTTGAACGCGAGCAGTAGGAATGGATATTGAAATGACGTGAGAGTATCAGAGGGAAGGTTTTCCAGTGTATGAGATTACGGCGACGAGGGCGTTGTAGTCGGGAGACCATCTTCAGTAGGAGCGAGACTTGAAATGATTTCTTCCTTTTCCTTTTCCCCTGCGAAGTTTCCCTCACTCCTGTCTCCCACTTTGATCTCTACCCCTTCCATCTCTGCTAGAGCCATCATTCCCATCCTACCTCCCGCTGTGAAACGCCCTGCCCATCTGGCGTCAGCCTGACCAGTTTCTCTCGCTGAACTTCCGACTCTACCAACTTGCTGAATCTCCCGATGAGCCTCTGCTCTCCTTCCCTCGTAAATCATTCCATCGTCAGAGACGATTGGAGACCCGTACATGCGAGCTCCTCCCCACAAGTTCGGAACTCGGTCAGCGGTCGAATGTTGACCAACAGCGATCGGAGAATCTGAGAGGGCGTATTCGTCGATGTTTGCCGCCGAAGAGTAGCCGAAAGTCGAAGGGTGGTGAGGGTGAGCTGGAGTGTCGAAACCTGAATCCCACATCTTCTCCCTTCCGATCAGCGCTAGTGCCGTCTCGTAGAACCACTCGTTCCGTTTGAGATAGTGCACTGCGACTGTACCTCCGTAAGGAAGACCCAACATTCTCTGTGAACGGATCGAGAGAGCTGAAGGATCGTATCGAAGGGTCGGAGGAGGGATGAATCTCTCTTCGGTGTAAGGAACTGTGTAAGCGTGATGACCCAGGCGGATTTGACCAGTTGGTTCGTTGACAGGCGGGTCTCGAGTAGAAGGAGAGGATAGAGAAGACTCGGTGGGAGGGGAAGAAGAATCTGCGAGAGAAGTCGACAAGGAGGAGTTTGACTCGATTGAGGTAGTTTTAGGAACCGCTGGAGAGTCGACGAAATTGGTAGAATGATGGAAACCTTCGTCTTCGAACGGACCTCTCGCGAGGTTGTAGATTTCGTATTCACCTTCTCCCAAAGGAGCTCGAGTCGGTCCTTCTTGAATTCCACCTTGAGGAGATCTCTTCCGGAGTTGAACTGCTTCAACTCCTTCAGGATCACGGAAAAGATCTTTTCCGAACCGAGTCGTCCGAGCTGAAGGGAGGGAATCGTTGATATCTGGAACTCCCGGTCGGACTCCAGTTCTTGTCGAATCAGGGTGTTCTCTTCCATCTCCTCCAATTCCTGATCCTCCCGCTAGCCTCTTGTCCCCGTTCTCGAAAACGACTGCATCATATTTGACAGCTTGAGGACCTCTTCCGTTGTCGCTCCTCCAACCTTGACCGTTCCATCTTCCACCTCCTTCGATCAAAGCTTCTACTTGTTCTTCGACACTCAGACCTTGGGCCGGTACCTGGTAAGGTTTCTTCCAGGTTTGTACCGTTGAGTAACTCTGCCACAGTTCTCCACCTCTCCTCAATCTCTCTTCCTCGCTGATTCCTCTCCTGCCTTCCAACCTGACTTGCTCGACGTGATCGGGGAACGTGAATCCCCTGGCGTAAGTAGTTCCCGCTTTCGGATGGTCGTAGATGTAACAACGTTCAGTAATCCAATGAATCGAGGAAGCGTTCGGGTGATTCCTCATCCATTTCGCAACTCTTTGATCCTCTTTACCGATAGTCCAGGAAGAAGGGCGAGGGTAGGTCGAAAGGTAGTTGACTAGATCCGATGAGAGAGCGTAAACTTCTCCACCCATGAATCGATTCCGAATCAGGTCTGGATGAACGAGAGGGGATTTTCGTCAGTCTCCGGAGAAAATCTCGAAGAAAACAGAGAGAGTTGACTTACAACCCCAATAAGTGTTTTCTCTCGGAGTTAACCTCAAATGTCTTTCCAGCTCACTCAAGACGATGAAAGAGTCATCGTCAGCCTTGACAACGTAATCAACCTTCTTGAACCCAACTCCAACTTCCCTCTTCTCGTCTTCTCCTCTTTTTCCACCTGTCGAGTAGTAGACGGGCACGGTCGCATTCTCGTTCGCCCAATTGAAGAACGCAAACGTTTTACCCTTGTTCATGTTCTCACTGACATCCAACACGACGATATCGTTGAACATTTCCATCTCCAACGCGATCCTCTTGCTCCATTTCTCCCGAGGTCTACCTAGAACGAATTTAACTTGAACGTTTTGACCTGGTCTACCCGTCAAGGGATCTATCGGTTTGGAGTGCTTCGCGTAAGACATTCGAATAGCGTTCCTACGATCGACCGCTGCGTCGACCGAGAAAACTCCGACGAAAACGTTGACGGGTTTGAGCGAGTCGGCCAAGGCGTGAGGGAAAGGTCTTTGCTCCTGACAGAATTGTCTCCATGGTAGAGGTTCCCGATCGGATGACAAAACATTCATGAGGAAAGTCGTGAGAGTCGCTGCGAAACAGAGGAAGAGGAGAATCGAGAACAGGATCGTGACGGGTTGAGTCGGAACGTAAGGTTGTCGTAGGAAGAGGTGGAAGAGTCGAGCTATACGAGAGAATGGGGAAGAAGAGTAGGAGAGGGAAGAAGAGGAGGAGGAAGCGGAGAGAGTTTCTCGGTGAGATTTCGATCGAGGTCGGTAGTTGTGGTTGTGGGTGGAAGGAGCGCCGAGGAGAGGGGCATTCGAGCCGAACGAGGACGAGGACAGGGTATTCTTCCGTCGACCTGAATCGACTCGTCGAGAAGAAGACGCGGTCGACCACCAGCTCGGTTTCCGTGAAGTTTTTCGACCGATTATTGGTGAAGTGTCGGGAGTGAAAGCTCCAGCGAGTTTGTCGAGTAAAGCCGAAGTCTGAGTATGGTTATCTGCTTCAGCTACACGTGACAGAGAGAGTAAAAGAGTGAGCGATGTCATCCAGAGAGGATAAAGAGGCGAGAATTTATTTACATTCTGTATCATAAGCGTCTTTCTCTTCCAACTCTGCCGGTGTAGTCGGAGTGGAGAACCCGCTTCTACTTCTCGCTGCACCTCCGAGTCTAGCGCCAGTCGTACCTGCCCTGTAACTCAGATAACCATCAAACCCATCTCCTCCCGGGGCTGGAGACGCCGCTCGACTCGACACTCTGCTCGAATCGCTCCACATGTGATGAGGGTAGACGTGTTCGACCGCTAGGTTTGAAGCTGTTCCTGTCGGGAGCAGTGACACTACGGCATGGTCTTCGGTGATGGAAGAAGAGGCAGTTGAAGGCGTCAGAGGGTTTTGAACCGAATTCCTTCCTGATCTGCTATCTGCTGAAGAATCGTACGAATCTGAATAGGTTGAGGAGCGTAAATCTTCTGAAGAGGGTCTGGACAAGTTGTCGTCTTCGTCTTCGTCTGCTGATCGATCAGGGAGCGAGTGAGAGTGAGGGAGAGACTTGAAGGGTACCGAATGAGTTTGACTGGGAGAAGACGCGCGAGAAGAAGAAGTCGAAGACGCGTATTCCGTTGTTGTAGTAGAGGAAGATGCGAGGCTGTTCGCCAAGCGGTGATGAGGAGGAATGGGCATCACTAGGTCGTCGTCGTCGAAGGGGAGAGATAGATGAGGAGAAGAAGTTTGCGAGTTCTGAAGGGGGATCGAGAGCGGGACTCAGCCCTTGTATCAGTTGATCTTGTACAGTGTCGTTTGTTGATTCTATGTGAGGGCGTGAGGAGATGAGGAGAGAAAGAGAGGCTAAAAAAACATGGGGTTGAAACTCGAGAGACGATTGCAATTTGTGCGCAGCACCTCAGTAAAGCCGGAATCTCCTTCAAGTTAAATCTACCTCTCTCCACCTCTGCGAGATGTCCTGTTTGAGTACACCTCTCAGGTTCTTACCCGTCTTGCCTCAAGAATTACAACTAGCGACTGCCCTCAAATCAGGTCAAAGTTTCAGGTGGCATCGAACTCCTCTTCACGCAACTAGAACACCGACTACTCAGGAGGTTACGGACGAAGAAGAATGGTCGTTCGGATGGGGAGACAGGACTGTAGTACTGCGGCAAGATGGTGAGCGAGCTTCCCTCTCTCTCTTCTCGAAAAGTGCATCGCCTCACTTCAATTGAGCTCTCTCTTTCCGGGAACTTTAGAACAAGGAGTACATTATAGGTCACTCTATCCAGTCAAACCTCCACATACTGCTTACCTCGCAGACCTGGCGAACGATACCACTCGACCTCTACTCTTGGATTACTTTCAGCTTTCAACTCCTCTCGCTCCTCTTTACGATCAATGGAGTAAAGCAGACAGTAAATTTGCAAGGAAGATACATCTGGACGATCAACAAGACAGGAAATTGAGAGGGATAAGGGTGTTGAAACAGGATGAATGGGAAACTTTGGTTTCGTGAGTTTTTTGAAAAAAAGTCTCCTTCGACTGAGCTTTACTTTGTCAAACTGACGAGTTGTTGCAACAGGTTCATTTGCTCAGCGAACAACAATATCTCACGTATAACCCTCATGGTGAATCGTCTATGCGCTCAGCTAGGAAGTCCTCTACCGCATCCATCTCATTTCGATCCTTCCCGTGATCTCTCGACTTCTCCTACTTCTACTGAAGGACTCCCTTCTATAGCAACTCCTCCTCCAAACGATCTATCACTCTACTCCTTCCCTCCACCAGACGCTCTAACGAACATTTCGAAAACTGAATCGCTTCTTCGACAACTCGGATTCGGCTACCGAGCCAACTTCATCCCTACATCAGCTCTTCACCTCATAGAAACCGCAAAATCACTCAAAGTAACTCCATTAGAGTACTTGCGGTCTTTGAGGAAGGATCAGTACACTCTTGAAGGCGAAGGAAGTGGAGATGGTTTGAATGAAGTGAGAGAAAAATTGCTCGAGTTCAAAGGAGTTGGGAGAAAAGTAGCAGACTGTGTCATGTTGTTCGGTTTAGGTTGGTCACAAGTCGTACCAGTCGACACTCACGTCTTTCAAGTAAGAATTTCCCTCGAGGTTTCCCCTTCTCGTTCAGTCGAAAGCTGATCGATTTCGTTTGAATAGATCGCAATCAGAGATTATGGATTTCCTTCGACGAAAACTACCTCTCTCACTCCTTTACTACACGATGAAGTCTCCGATCACCTATCCAAGAAATGGTTCCCTCACGCCGGATGGTGTCAACAAGTTTTGTTCTTTGCCGATCTGAAATCCACCTCGAACACGACTACAGCATCACCGACAAAACAAGAAGTCACGTATAGCAAGATCGAGATCAAAGAGGAGGAGGAGGTAGATGGTTACAAAGAGATCAAAAAGAAGAGTTTCGAGGAAGAAGTGAAAGAAATCATGGAGAATCCAGGAAGGAAGAGGAGGAGAGTGACAGTTGTCAAAACAGAGAAAGTCGAAATCAAGGGGGAGGCCATCGGAGAACCGCAAATAGTGGTCGAGGGGGACAGTAAGAAGCAGAGAAAGAGGAAGAAGTTGAACTCGGTTAAAGAAGAAGTCGATTGAGCGCTATTCGGTTGTTTCCTTTCCGTCTCGACGCTGGTTTGGTGTTGTCGGGCCCAACGAGACCTCTCATCTTGTGTGAGCCCTTTCGTTTGAGAAGCTGATACCTTTCAAGGTCAGGGATCAAGAAATGCTAATTCTTTATCGAAATATGACTCCTTCAGAATCTCACGACGCAACCATGGACAGTGCGACACCTTGTCATCGTCCCTGGATCGAGAGTGGAGTGGCTCATCAACATCCTTCCTCCTCATCTTTTTCTCTCTCGCTTCAACGCTGCAGTCGTTTTCCTCTCTCCGACCTGCGATTCGGAACCCGTGTTGGCGTGAAAATACAAACTTATAATCTGCTTGGCATGCGGCATATGCAGTCGTACATTATCTTCGAAACTTTAATTCTCCCGAAATAGCTTTCGAAGCCCTTCCCCCGCTCTCCCTTCACCTCTTTCCCCTTTCATCGATTCTCGCCCCCTCTTGCAGCGCTTCGTCCCACCTCGATCTCGTTCACAAGCATGGACAAGATCATCTCAGCGATCAAAGCTCCACCTCGATATTTCCACTCGAATGTATTGCCGAGGATAAGGTCAGAGCGCTTCGCAAAAATTCATCTCTCGATCTGGTTCCGACTGACTCCTTCCTCCCCCGCTTTGTTGGATCAACAGGCCTTCGGATCAGTCGCTTCACACCTTCGCCGTCAGATTTATCGCGTTCAACGACAAGCTGCAGACCGTCAACAGCTGGCTGAAAGTTGATCTCCTCCTTTTGATTCCCTTTCTGTATTCCTTGACGTTGGTCTATGGACTCTGGCTCGCTTCTAGAACTGCCAAGAAGTACGGACGGGGCGGTTACCAGATTGGATTATTCACAATCGTCAACGATGAAGGGAAAGTGGTAGACCCAGGGGTTCAACTGTTGTACATCTTCAACACGACGCCGAGTACTGGAAGCGCGAGCAAGCAAGGGACAGATGAGGCATTAGATCCAGTCGGTGAGTCGATGAGCTCGAGCTCGTCTCGATAGTGAAACTGACATTATTTACAAAATCCAGAGATAGCGAAAAAGATTGAATGAATCATGATTTAACTCGGGATTTCTCGTCCAGTTCCTCAGTCCCCTCTCGAGAACGAGAGATAAATCGTGAGAAGCGCAGTAAGAGGCATACAGAAAAGAGAGAGCAGAATAACAACTTTGGATAAAAGAACCATTTGGTGAACGAGGAAGGGGGAAAAGCTCCGTAAAACACCGATGACCATACGGTAGGCTTGGTAAAATACCCGTCGTCTTCTCCTCCCAGATGAATGCGATACGGTAGGCGGGGGGAAGGAACTTTTCGCTTGGAATCGACGAGAACGAGGACGAAGAAGGTTATCGAGATACAGAGGCCGGCGTAGTCGAACCAGGTGAGTGCCGATAAGTATGTCGTAGCAACGAGCCAGAGGAGTTCAGACCAGGTGTATGATGCGAGCTAGAGAGAAAGAACGACTCGACCTGATCAGCTTCCGACTTTCGACCCGACTAGTGGACTGTAGACCTGGGGAACTTACCTGTTCGCGAACGGCAGCTACTGCATGTCGAAAGACGTCGCCGGTAGTCATAGCTTTGAGAACTGTGGTACTGTAGCTTTGTAATAGGTTCGAGGAGGAGGAAGGGAGGGAGAAGGGATGAGAAAGGACCTCGTATGCTTCTCACTACTGGAGAGACTTCGGCCATCATTCACGAAGATCTCTCCGGCGCCCTTCCCGAACCTTAAAAAAGCTCTCAAAGAAAGTGGTCCCTTCCCCGACTTTTGATCTCCCTTCCACTCGAATCCTTTCCTGCTGCAGTTTCATTTCTTCGACCTCTTCCAACGACTCAATCTCTATGCCAAGCTTCCTCTCAGCTGTCAAGGACTGGTCGCTCTACCTCTACGACTCCCCCCCCGACGACAAGATCGGTGCTTTTCGTCGAATCTAAGCTGCTTGAAAGATTCACCGCCTCTGACGTCTCTCTGTTGCAGACCTGCTTCTTTCGGTCTGTGTGCTCGCTTCACACCCTTGCCATCAAAGTTTCAGCCTCTACTTGAATGGGTGGACCTCATCGTCGTTCCCTACATCTTGATTGGCGTCGTTAGTCTAGCGATTGCTATCAGAGCTGGTCGGAGACACGGTCCAGGGTTCTACACCGTGCGGCTCTTTGTCGTCTGCGACGCGGAAAGAAAGGATGTAGAAGCGGGACCTTTGGTACTGAGTCTCGGTGTGGGAGACTCGAAGGAAGATGATGCATCAGAGAAAGACGAGAAGGCGTTCATCGGTGAGACAGGTCAGTACTCCTCCTCCGAGCTCATCAGTGTCAAGCTGTACGAGCTCACACAAGTATCGTGTTCGTTTGCTAGATCCGTAAAGTTCTTTTCCAGCTTGAAATTTCCATCAAAAGCATCCTTCTTCTCTCTTACTCGAGCTACTCTTCTGTCCTGCCCTGTGCTGTGATAACTTAGCCGTCGGGGAGGTGTTCAAACTCTCTATAGACCGGCGAAACGAAGGTTTGCAAAACATTGAGAAGGCTTGAATTTCACTCACAGCACTTACACAAGTTATGCTTATAGGAGAACGATTATGAGGCTGTACTACCGGTAAGCTGATATACGCGAGTAAAAGACGAGAGAGAGAAATGCACTCTCGCTAATATTCGAAAATTGAGCTCGATCGCGAAATTCTTCTTCGCTGGCTGTCGAAGGGCATTCAGCGTCGCTTTCAGAGCGGATCTGCCCTCTCAAAGGGATGGCCAGAGTGATAAACAGCTGATGGTTTGACGAGCAGCTAACACAATGCGAAGCGAAGCTGCCGTTTGAGTTTTGAGATTTGACTTCGAATGGTAAGGTAAATTTATACAGTTTGTATTGGATACAGTAGTGGAGGTTGTAAGGCTTACAAACCAAAACGCGAGAAGAAGTGGGGTAAAACAGCTGTTTCAAATCGAAAATCGAGAAGTGGAGAAGATTCGAAGAAGTCTGACGTTCAACTTCCAACTTCCAACTTTGCTCTCTTCCTCTCTTCTCACTCACTTCCTTTCAGTTCTTTCACTTCCGCACCAGTACACTCAAAAACAATGCCTTACAAGTACGATCCCAAGGTGAGACGTCCCCCCTCCGTCAGTGAGAGAAAGATTCCTCGGTAACCGCATGCTAAACTACCTTTGCCTCCACGTTGGGCTTCTTCTCGCTCACCAGAACATGCAATTCCGACCTCTCGGTAATACCGGACTTCGCGTCTCTCTTCTCTCTTACGGAGGATGGCTCACGACTGTGAGTTTTCTCCCTCGGTGTTCTTTCGATTTTTCAATTCGCAATTTTGACAGATTCTGTGCCGTTGATCAGGGTGGTACCGTCAAGGGTGACCCAGTTGTCGACATTATCAAGACTGCCCTCGATGCAGGAATCAACACTTTCGATAACGCAGAGTGAGTCTCGAGTTTTGCTTTTCTTCATTTCTCTCGTCGCTCAAACTCGTTCTTCTTCACTCAGAGTTTACTCGAACGGAGAATCTGAGCGAGAGATGGGTCGTGCTTTCAAGGAGCTCGACGTCGACCGCTCTCAACTCGTCGTTACGACCAAGATCTTCTTCGGTACTGGAAAGAGCGATCCCAACCAAAAGGGTAACTCTCGCAAGCACTTGATCGAAGGACTCAAGGCTTCGCTCGAGCGTCTCCAAATGGACTATGTCGACGTTCTCTTCCTCCACCGACCCGATTTCGGAACCCCGATCGAAGAAACCGTTCGTGCCGTAAACACCCTCATTCAACAAAACAAGGTCTTCTACTGGGGAACTTCCGGTGAGCTCTTCATATCAGCTCCCTCTGATATAACTCCTGCGTATCGGTCGAACTAACTCTCTGTATTTATTTGTCTCTCCGTAGAGTGGTCGGCTGCTCAAATCGCTGAGGCCGTCGGAATCTGCGATCGTTTAGGCCTCATCAGACCTTGCGTCGAACAAGTAATCAGATTCTCTTGTTTCTGTTCAAGCTGGATCCCAGTGCGCTGACTCTCCCGCATTTTTTCTCCGTCGTTTTTCGTTCCACCCCTCGTTTCTCTTTCTAGCCTCAATACAACATGCTCCACCGAGAACGTTTCGAAGTCGAGTACAGCGACCTCTACCGCCTTTATGGCTATGGAACGACGATTTGGAGTCCTCTCGCTGGTGGAATGGTGAGTAGAGCTCATCACTAAAGTTTCGAGGTTTCCTTGTCTGACTCGAACCACTTTGTTCTCGCACAGCTCACCGGCAAGTACAACGATGGTGTGAGTCGAATTTTTCTCAGCTACTACATCAGCTTTTGACTCATGAGCTCTTCCATTCACTTCGCAGGTTCCCGAAGACTCTCGTTTCAAGACTTCCGAAATTTACAAAGATACCGTCAAGGAGCTCGAGACTGAAGCTGGAAAGGCCAAGATCGCCAAGATGCGCAAGCTCGGTGACCTCGCAAAGCGTCTAGGTGCTTCGAACCAAGCCGCTCTCGCTCTCGCTTGGGCCGCGAAGAACCCCAACGTTTCGTGAGTCCTACTCTCTCTCTCCTCTACTCTACCTCACACGACCTTTACTGAACACATCCACTGAGCAGAACCGTCATTCTCGGAGCCACCAAGCCTGAGCAACTCACCCAAAACATCGAAGCTCTCGACGTTCTCCCCAAGCTCACCGACGAAGTTATGGAAGAGATCGAACAAATCCTCGAGAACAAGCCCACTCCTTACGCTACCTACGGAAGAGCTTAAACGGGTCCCTCGCCATTGTGAATACAAAAACTTTGAAAGAGAATGCAAATAGTCATCGTAGTGCAATAATACTCTTATATTTTCCCACTTCTACGGACGTCGAGATGGTGGCTCTGTAGATGTCAGAGACTCTATCTTAAAACAAGCGATATGTAAGATAAAATACTGGCTTTCTATTCGTTACGAATTTGAATTTGAATTTCTTCCTTCGCATCCCTTTCTCTGACATCGTTCATCGGAAACAACTCGTCCATTCTGTGGATCCATTCACTGAACGTTCCCTCTTGTGATAAGAAACAGTGCTTGAACAGCTGTGGGGAGACTGAGCGGATCAATTGGAGGTTGCCGAAAAGTGCGAAATCCTGCGAAGCGAAGCGAATCCTCCGGTCAGCTCAAGCTTCTATCCTCTTGTAGACGAAATCGAGTAATGAAGTGTCATATCTCCAAATACGGAGAATACTCACAGCCATTCCAGGTTCTGATGCAGATGAGAAGAATCGAGCGTTCTGTTCCAATAAGTAGGTTGAGAACTTTCTGCATCCGGCTTGAATCCGCTTGACAAGAGGTTCTACAGAGGGATAAAACAGTGAGCGGAGTGCACAGTACGAGCGAGAAGAGCGCGAAGCAAGCGAGCGAAAACGAACCCGGATCCGACGTGACAACCGATGTCCAAGTTCCATCGCCCAGTCTATCATCTTGGATCCAATAGTCGGCAGTCTGTGATTTATTCGTACAGAAGGAGCAAGAAGCCACAGAGCAAATTCGCCTTCTGTCAGCTTCAGCTCTTCGTCGAAACAAGCTCGGAACGAAAGATCGAACCAACCTCTTTGTCGAACAAGCTGACGATTCTGCGAGCGTACAGCCAGAAGATCGCGCACCAAAACTCGCCTCTCCTGCGAATACCTTTCTGCTCTGAACTCTTGAGGTCAACGATATCTACAGCGAAGAGAATCCGTTTTCGTGTTAGAAAAGGAACCTGGAACACTTCCGTCAAGTCAAACCGAGATAAATCACCCACCTTTGAATACCGACTCGAAGTTGTCTACAGCTTCCTTGTACTCCTTCGACTCTAGATCGACACGCTCTGAAGCAGCCGGAAGAAAGAGGTTCGGTTGCGAAGGGTAAGTCGCATCGAGCCAACTACAATTTGAGCGCGTAAAGTTTAGCTGCAGTCTGCTTAAAGGAGGGAGAGTTGACTCTCACAGGGCAATCTGAGTACTGTCCATCAAGAAAGTTCCATCAGGTTTCTGAATAATCGGAGCTAGAAATTCGAGAGAAGACATAATCAGACGTCAGTTCCGTTTGACTGCTCTAGAGGAGAGCTACTCACCAGTAACCAAGTCTACCCCTAACTTCTCGTTCCACCCTCCGAATCTCAGCTCGTGGTAAGTGACGAAGTGAGTCTCAAAATCGACGTTCTTGCGAAGAAGAGCCAGACGAGCTCGCATGCAGAACGGTGAGAACGATGGCCCGATGGGAGTATCAGTAGTCGGCACTAGGTCGTACAGGATGACTTTGGACATGGTCGCGTAGCTGAGAGGAGTCTGTACGACTTGAGAAAGAGTCGGGAAGCTGACGAAGAAGAGTGGGGAGTAACTTTGGCAGGCGACGGCTCTGATTTTCCGGGCGGGCCTCGAGGACTTGGAGAGAGCTTTCTAGTAGATCTGATGAGGTCGAGATTGCCTTGGGAAGCGAGATAGGAGCAGAAGAAGGAGAGGAAGGACGCAGTGACTTTTTGGAAACTCCTTTGTCTTCAATCAACATCACTACCGCAGAACTCTTACACCTTTGTACAAGTAACTCTCCACCTCAATAGATACCTAGGTAAGTACTCGCAACTGTTCCGCTGCTCTCCTCTCCTGAGACCTCTTCCAGTTTCTGCACCATCCCTCCGAGCTTCACGACACTCCTCGTCGCCTGCAAATCTCATCTTGAGGAGCACAACCTGATCTTTGATGAGTGCTGACTCATTGCCTGCTTCCTGTACAGCTGAAACGCAGACAAAACCGTCTCATCTCTGAATCAATCTCTCATCTCCTCTTCAAATGGCGACCGTCAAACTTTCTCCGGATGTTAACCGTATTCTATTCGTAAAGGTGAGTGCTAATCTCTAGGTCGTGCCATATGCGAGTTATCAGCTGACTTTGAGTGCATCTCGCTAGAACCTGAATTTTCGAGTTACTGGTGAAGATTTGTACGATCTGTTCGGGCGGTAAGTACCTTTGCCTAGACAACAATCCAGCTGAGCTAATGACAACCGCGCGAGAAACAGATATGGTGCAGTGAGACAGATTCGAAGAGGGGTCGAAGGCAAAGCGAAAGGTACTGCTTTCGTTGCTTACGAGGATGTCATGGATGTAAGTCATCCTTCGTTCTGCTCTGTTCCATACTCTAAAGAGAAGCTGACAGGCTCCGCGGATGATTAGGCCAAGAACGCTTTCGATCATTTGAACGGTTTCCACTTGCAAGATCGTTACCTAGTCGGTGAGTTCTATAGAACTCAGAGCTCGTGCTCTCGAGAATGCGCTGACGCTCGAGGTCGTGATATAGTGCTGTATCACAAGCCGGCACAACAAGCGGCCAAGATCGATTTGGCAAAACGAGAAAAGGAACTTGAAGAACTCAAGAAAGCTCACAACATTCCCGACAAGGAGTAGGGATGGGTTATCTTCTACATTGTACATCTTCCTGAGCGTGGACCTTGCAGAGTCGAATATTGTTGTAACGATAAAGATGAATGGAAAATCAGACAATTGAACAAACCCCGTCTCTTCTCCCTGTCCGTTGCGTATACAGCTACTCCTTCAAACAACGTTGACTACGATGACTCCAGCAACAATTAGCCCCAGAATTCCGATCGCCACTCCCATCCAAAAAACGTTTCTCTTCACTGCTCACTCAAAATCTCTCGTCGTCAGCTCCTAGCTACCTTGTCCAGCCCGAAGAGACAGCTTACCTCCCATGATACGTTTCTGCTTCAAGAAGCTCAGACATCCCTTCGTGAGATGATGCCTTTTCTTTCCTCGTCTCGATTTATCCTTCTTCCTCCTTCGCTCCTGTTCGTTGTCGGAGTCATCGCTACCGCTTGTGCCCTCGCTTTGAGCTTCACTGCTGTCTGTCGATCTATCGTTTGTGTCGACATCTTCCTCCTCCGATGAACGTCTGGACTTCCTCTTTCCGCGATGGTGGTCCTTGTGCTTTCTCTGCTTCTTGCTCTTCTCCTCGTTTGCTCGCGTCCCCTTTCCCCTAGAGTCTGCATCATACTCTCCTCCCCCTTCCGAATCGCTTCCTCCTACCGTTGTCGCGCTTTCGTCAGTCTCACTCCATTCAGCTTCCTTCTTTTCCTGTCTGTTGTCCTGTTTGTGTTCTTCTGGTTGATGCCTGTTTTGATGCGTGTGATGATCATTATGCTCGTGGTGACTGTGAGAGTAAGCAGTGCTCAAGGGTTGTGAAGGACTCTCGAGAGCCCGACTGCTGGAGGCGTTTCTGGAGGAAGGGGAGAAGGAATAGCTTGGAGTTGCGCGATAGTACGGTTCCATTGCCTGTACCGCGAGTATTTGGAAGTAGAGGGAGCAAGAGGGTGAACAAGGTTAGAAGAGATATCAGAAGCACTTTGCTCAGCTGAGCTCAGGCTTATTGAGAGGCTCGAGAATTTCAATTGAAACGAGCTTTGCTCTCTCTCTGATTCTTCCTGGGAAAAACGACTGAGACTATGTCCTTCCACAGGGATATGATATGTATAGACAGAAAGTGAGAACAACAGATGAGAACAGATCCGGTGAACAACAGAAAAGAACGGAAGAAAGGAAAAAAATATTGACAAAGAAAGGAGAAGAAGAGCTCAATCTTCGTGATCTTCCTCGAGGAGAATGAGCTGCGATGACTTGATCTTGACAAAGAGTAGAGGAATAAGAGAGAAGAGAGTCCAAAGGGCTCCAACGACGAATACCAGTTCAGGCCACCAATCGAGTGAGAAAACGTAGATAGCTCCGAAAAGAGAAGGACCGATCGTAGAGGCAGTGAAGGTTGCGAGTGCTGAGAAGCAGGCGAGAATCTTCCCTGAGTCGTCAGGAGGGGCGATGGCGAGTGCGAGGGACTGGAGACAAGGGAGGAGAAGAGATCCGGGCGCAGTGAGGGCGGAACCGAGGAGGAAATTGTGCGAAGTCGAGGCCGGGATCGAAGTGACCAGATAGCCGACCGTGGTCAAGACTGCACACCATCTAGCAGTCGAGAGATCGAAGCCTGAATTTCAAAGAAGACAATCGTGAGCTTCCGAGTGTCGAGAAAGGATAAAAGAATGGTGTTTCTCACTGGTATCGGCGGCTTTCTTCAACTTCGCGGATTCCGCTTCCCATCTCAAAACAGCTTGCGCTGACTCGACATCCTCGAGATCGACCTGAGGGCGAGGTTCGAGAGGTTGAGGTGGTGCTTTGCGAAGAAATCTGACGATAAAGGGTACGATGACAACGAGCAAGACGACTCGGACGGCTGCCAGGTAAGTGATCCACTCTCCTGTAGCTTCAGGACCCCAGCCGAACTTCCCTCGAGCGAATAGAACCTTGACAGCCATCTACAAGCGAAAGTTTTTCGGTCAGTTACCTCGTTAGCCGAGTCTCTCATCTGATCGCAAGTAAGGAGAACGTACCATTCCTCTGTTGTCAATTGAAAGAGGGAGAGTCAGCTAGATGGACGAGGAGGACAGAAACAAGAGAGACGCGACGAACGGTACAACCATTGCGAGAGTGTAAGAGATCGCTATCAAGGCGAGTCGATAATCCTTTTTCCTGCTTGTCGACGTTCCGGTAGCCTGGATCTTTGGAAGTAAGACCTTGAATGGCTCGATGAGCTGTACTGGCATCTTTGCTAGTCGAACCAAGAGAGAGTCTCGTTTGAGCTCTGAGGAGTCGTCCCCATTTCCACCGAACAATGATCCAGGTCGAGAGTGTGTTCGGAGAGATGGTACGAGCGATTCAGGCATGAGGGGTAGGACGATGCCGAGGTGGATGATGCGAAGCAGGATTTGACCGAAATAAATGTACATTACTCCGTGAGCGAAGTCTCGAATGAGGAAAGAACCTGATACGATCCAGGTGGTCAATACAACCGGGAGCAATAAATGGAGAAACAGCAACGTACCGAGAAGAGGCCCTGCTCCCATTCCAAACATGTGCACTCCGAATAATTTGGAAAGAAGTTCAGTTTTCGATCCGTCGACTGCGCAATCTCCGAGATATGCGCTCGAAGCTGCCATTCCCGTCAGGGTACCTCCAGCGATACCTCCGAGGATCGAACCAGCTAGAAGCACTTTGAAACCGAACAATTGAGGAAACGCGACGACCCTACGAAGGAGAATCACAGTTTGCGGTTAGCCATTACGTTTTGTCGAGGGATCTCATCAAGACAACTTTCGAGAGCAGCCGAAATTGAAGAGAAGGAGGAAGCTTACAAGACCATAATGACAGACGTCAGGAGTTCTCCGACCGACGAAACGGCAAGTACAGGTTTTCGACCTGACCTGTCTGACACCTTGCCCCAGTAGCCAGACGTGGCAGCGCTGAGGATACCTCCAACGAGCGCAACACTCGTCACTATGGAGCCATGGGCGAGTCAGCGAAACTTGAGCTCGCGAACGGGAGAATGAAAATTCGGGAAGAGCGTGCTTACCTAGTTCTGTCGAGGTTTTCTGAACCTCTGAAGACATTCGACACTTCATCACCCAATCACCAGCTGGACTACCTGGTAACGCCAGGAAGAGAGATCCCATTCGAGAAAGTGCAGGACTCGGAGGTTCGAGGGTTGCATCGTTGACCGCGAGAATCCGACAAGCGATTTGACTGACGATCTCGACCTCGACTGTCGCACCAGCTCCCAAGAACATGGCAAAGAAGAAAGTAGCTGTCATACACACAAAGTTGTGCGAAAAGCCCAATTCAGTCAGTTTACGACTTCTCTCTAAGTTTGGTGGGCTGGAAAGCTCATTCCGAGGTTCTCAGTATCAATATGAACTCACCAGGTAAGATCCTGTGCACGAGAGAGAGTACGAGGTGAGCCATGTGGTGCGCATTTCCGATGCGATCTCGAGATAACAAACTGACCAAATACTACTAGCTTTCCTCTTCTCCTTAACGATCTTGACATGCTCAGTACTCCTCAAGAGACCCGTACGCTCATCTACTACTTCTTCATGTTCGACCAAAATCGAAGTGGAGAGAAGTGGAGGAGCGAGAGAAATTGCTGATTCACTCGGTAGACTAGATGCAGTTGGCGTGTTTGGTGGTCTATCGAGCATGTTCTCCTGTATCGAACAAGCTCAGCGGAAGGGGAAGTTGCGAGATACTGGTTTGAAAGAGAATTCTTTATCTCTTCCTCTCTGAATTCGGAGAATACGATGGAAGGGAAAATCTTTTGGCGATTCCAACCCTTCTTAAAAAAACAATACATGAACGGCTCAGACAAAGCGAAAGATGAAAACAGAATCGACTCTGTTTCCACTCCCGTTCTCCTCTGTATCCCGTTCCGCACCTCAGAAATGATCTATACCGGTAAATATCCAGTGTTTTTTGTTTTATGCCTTCACCCAAGCTACGCTACTTCCACTCTTCGATCCAGACTTCTCATTGCTGTCTCGGTTGTTGGCCTTGACTGCAGCGTTTCCTCGAGGTTTAGGTAGAGGGAGAGGCTTAGATCGAAGTCCTTCGTAAACATCAGAGAACTACAAAAGCAGAGATTCATCAGTTCTATCGACGGAAACGAATGATTCGAGAGAAAACAGGTACTGACTTTGAGGCCATGTCGAAGGAAGAAATCTCCGTACCGCCGAGAAGTAGTCGATTGAGCGACAGTGAGGTGTCCCTACAAAGTTACGACGAAACAAGATCAGCAAAAAGCGAAAGAGGAGACGATCTTTGGTCGACGCTCAAACTTACCTCGTCGATTCCAAAGTTGACATCCGAAACTCCAACGACTTCACCCTCGAGTAGACTTCCCTTCTCCCAAGTAAGTTTTCTCGCTGAACCCTTTGCAGCCATCAACATTTCCAAAACTCTCTCTTCGTCAACTTCCAAGAATTTCGCGAGCTTGTCGGTACCGAGAGTGGTGTACAATCGGAGGAAAGATCGGAGGGTAGCAGTCGAAAGTTGAGGTTCAACTTGGTTAAGGAAGAGGGAAAGTTGGTGAGCTGAAGGATCGGGGATTTGAGAGAACGCTTCAAGAATTTCATCCGACTCGGTTTCGTAAGGGGGAGGGTTAGGGGAAATGAATCGAGGAGAACCGTGCAAGTACAATTCTTGGAAAGATTCGACCGAATCGACTCCACCTCGAACCATCTTGGCGAATTGATCTCCGAATTTGTCCTTCATAGCGGTCGAGATACCTTCATCGACCTTGGTAGGGCAAAGGGCTTGACAGATGGCGAGGAGAGCGTACATCCTATCGGCAGTCTTGTTGATTTGGTCGAATTGGGATCCTCTTTGGAAGTGCTTGAGACGGAGAACGAAGAAGAGGATGTGGGAGAAGGCACGAATCGCGTCAGGGTAACGACCGAGCATCAAGTAGGCGAATCCGACGTAGTAGTAGACGGCGACGTGAGCGGAAGTGACACGGGTGAAGAGGGCCTTCTTGTTGAGGTCGATTCCGTCGAGCATCGAAAGGGCGAGGGTGTAATCTCCGAGAAGAACGTGAACGCGAACGAGACCGAGGATAGAGAAGTAACCGAGGTGGTGGTAGAGAGGGATCGATCCGTATTCTCCGGCGGCAGCTCTACAAAAAAACCAATCCGTCAGTGAGAAAATCCGAGAGCGATTCGAGTGGAAGACGGTTACTTACTCGACATCTTCTCCCTTTTGAGCAGCTTGAAGTTGATCTTGGATCTTGGACTTTTGGATGAGAGAGTAGAGAACGTTGAGAACTGAGTAGCACGACCAGACCTGCAGAAATGAGACAGGATTTAGAATTTTTCGAATCTCGAATGAACCGAAGCGAGTAACTTACTTGTCCAGACTCGGCGAGGATAGCCTTCTCTTCCTCAGTCTTGCCAGTTACCTTGTTGCGCCAGAGAGCGAAGGAGGTGTATTGGTAGACAAATTCATCGATGCTGTTGAATGGATGATTGTCAGCTCGTCTTCGACCAGTGTAAGCTCGGGATTCGAGTAGCTCACATGTTGTAAAGCCAATCGATGGGAAGAGAAAGAGGGACAGGTCCGGGAGAGTTGAGGATCAAGTTGAAAAGGGAGCAGTAGTTCTCGTAAGAAGCGATCCTATCTTCGAGGTCGGGTTGAAGACGAGCGATAACGTGACGATAGTAGAGTTCACGGTAAAGAGTCAAGAAAACCTCGTCTACAAAAGCAATACAGAGTCAGCTGTGAATTTCGAAGGAGAGAAAGAGAAAAGGAGGAAAGCATACCGTGGTTGACGAGAGGAGCGATAACTTCAGCTTCAGGCCACTCGGTCTTGGCGAAGAACTTCTCAGTGAGACGGTTCCATCCAGCTTCGTAAGCAGACTGGATATCTGCCAAGTTGGGTTGAGAAGCGTTGAGGAGAGTCCACAATTGGATCAAGTAGTGCTTGACGGGTTCGGGAACTGATGCGAGAGCTTCGAGAGCTTGAGCTTGAGAAGCGGCAGCTTCAGCGATACGTTGCTGTTGAGCGATTTGTTCTACTCGGGAAGAAACGAGGGATCAGTTAGTTGGAAGAACAAAGAGAGATCGAGTTGATCTCAACCCGATTGAGCTAGTTCGACTCGTAGATCAGAGCGTTACAATGTTCAATGATAGATTGACGCGGTTTTTGAAGCCCCTGGTGAAAGTGGGAGAGGGACAGGAGAGGGGAGAGAGAAGGAGAGATGAAACTAACCATTCTCTGCATCAGTGTAGAGTTGATCACCTGCTTGCATACCGAAATCTACTCCATCCTCGTAGAAATCTTCATCCACTTCGTAAGTTTGCATCTTGGTAGAGAGTTGTTGGAGAGAGATGGAGGTTGAGTCCCTTGCCCTTTTTCTCTCTCAAAGGCGATTTCAAGAATTCCATTTCTAAGTCGAAACTCTCCCTAACTCTTTCTCTTTCTCTCTCGACAACACGCACCATGGCAGATTCTCATGGTGTAACAGAATACCCTACACTGCTCCGTAAGTATCTCACAATCCTCTCTCTCCTCTCTCCTTCTCCTCTCGGTTCGCCCCCCCTCATCGTCATTGACCCCCCTTCCTCTCTTCTCTATCCTCCCCGGCATGTCTCGGGATTGAACAGGCAGTGAGCACATGAGTTTGGTACAGGTGAGTCACATTATCAACTCTCACAGACTCCTTCCCGAAAGCTAAACTACAATCGAACTCGAATACAGCTCTTCTGCCCGATCGACGTTGCACACTCTACGGTTGAAGCACTCGGAGAACTAGAACGTATCCAGTTCAAAGATGTGAGTCACATCTCGCTACTCACAGATTGGTCACAAGCTGATCGGGTAAATCGAACAACAGTTGAATCCCGACGTGAACCCTTTCCAACGAACTTACGTCTCTCAAATCCGTAAATGTGACGAGGTAAGCGGTATTCCCTTCACTCGGGACAATAGGTATAGTAATTTACTGATCGAACGAATAATGATCAGGCTGAACGTCGACTCAGATTCCTCACTCAACAAATCACTGCTCAAGGAATCCCTCTCCGACCTTACGAGGAGACTCTCGCACTCTTATCTGGTCGATCAGGTCCTCAAGCTCTCGAGGAACTCGACTCTCGACTCGCAGAATCTGAACAACGAGTACAATCGATGAACAATTCTTACGACAATTTGGAGAAACGTGCACTCGAACTGGAAGAAGCTAGGCAAGTCCTCAGGGAAACCGATATCTTCTTCAACGAAGCAAGGAACCGCAGAGGAGAGATTAGGTCGAGTTTCGAAGAACACGATCAAGATACTCCATTATTGGGAGATGTAGAGGGAAACGTTGCCGCTTCTCAAGCTGCTGCCGAAGTTGGCGCTGGAGGTAACTACGGTGGATTCGAATTAGAGTGAGTACATTCCTCTCAAGTATTGTTGTGGACGTGGCTGATGTAGAATCGTAATCCAGATTCGTCGCCGGTACGATCGATCGAGCCCGTATGGGAACTTTCGAACGAGTTCTCTGGCGTGTTCTCCGAGGTAACCTTTACATGAATGTGAGTTGGACGAAGCTATTCTGTTTATCTATCTCTGTCTACGTGGTGAAGTCTGAGCTGACGCAAAACCCTCATACCCTTTCTTGCAGTACGCCGAAATCGACGATTCGATCCTTCCTGTTCCTAGTTCGGAAGCTGGAAGTCAGGCAGGAGGAGAGGAGAAGAAATTGAGAAAGAACGTTTTCATCATCTTCGCTCACGGTCAAGATCTCTTGGACAAGATTCGCAAAATCGCTGAATGTGAGTCCCTGCTTTCTTTCTTTCCGACTCTCGTCTCCATATCTCCATGTGCTGATGACCGCTTGCGATTCTCACTAGCCATGGGAGCTACTCTCTTCGCTATCGACTCTGCCGCCGAGAAACGTGAAGATAAACTCCGTGAAGTTACCTCTCGTCTCGAAGACCTCCACAGCGTTCTCTACACTACGAACCAAACCCGTCGTTCCGAACTCCTCAAGCTGGCCGAATCGATCTCTGCTTGGTGGGCCCTCGTTCGAAAGGAGAAAGTCATCTTCTCGACTCTCAACATGTGGCAATGGGATCAAGGAAGGAAGACTTTGATGGCTGAAGGTTGGGTACCTACGAGAGATATCGGAAACGTTCAATCAGCCTTGAGGAGAGCTTCTGTAAGTTGTACTTTCTGCTCTTGACCGACTTCGAGCGCTGACGATCGAGAAACTCGCACGAAATAGGAAAACGCTGGAACTTCAGTCTCTGCAGTACTTCACCAACTTCGAACTACCGCCACTCCTCCTACTTTCCACCGTACTAACAAGTTCACTGAAGGTTTCCAAAACATCATCGACGCTTACGGTATCGGTTCTTACCAAGAGGTCAACCCGGGATTGTTTACCGTTATCACTTTCCCTTTCTTGTTCGCAGTCATGTTCGGTGATATCGGTCACGGTATTCTCATGACTCTCAGTGCTTTCACCCTGATCTTGCTCGAGAAGAAGTTCACGAAAGGTACCGGCTCCGAGGTCAGTAATCTCTTTCTCTTTCCACCTCGACTCGACTCACCCTCTCTCGACGAACGATGAAATAGATCTTCGACACTTTCTACTACGGACGTTACATCATTTTCCTCATGGGTCTCTTCGCCATTTACACCGGTTTCCTCTACAACGATATCTTCTCCCTCTCCCTTCGAATCTTCCCTTCAGGCTGGAAATGGCCTTCCGACTTTGGATCTGGACCTGTTGAAGCGATCTCGACCGGAAGAACTTACTTCATGGGTCTCGATCCTGAATGGCACGGTTCCGACAACATTCTCATTTTCACCAATTCGCTCAAAATGAAAATGTCGGTTGTCATGGGTGTAATTCACGTGAGTTGAAGTTCTTTCGAACCTCGTTTCTCTCTCGAGACAATGCTGACTGATCCACCTTGATGCTTCAGATGTCTTTCGCTATCTGTTTACAAGTTCTCAATCACCTTCACTTCAAACGTCCCGAATTAATCTGGGCCGAGTTCCTACCTCAGATTCTCTTCATGGAGTCGATCTTCGGATACCTCATCGTTTGTATCATCTACAAGTGGTCGGTCGACTGGGATGCAGCTGGAAAAGCTCCTCCTAACTTGTTGAACATGCTCATTAAAATGTTCCTCTCTCCCGGTAACGTGAGTCCTCACTCCTCTAGCGGTGCCTAACATTCGAAAAATCTAATAGAATTACTCTTCCCCGCGAATAGGTTGATCCTTCTGAGCAACTTTACGCTGGACAATCTTTCGTTCAAGTCGTACTTCTCCTCCTCGCTCTCGTCTGCGTCCCTTGGATGCTCTGCACTCGCCCTTACCTCGAGTACCGCGAGACACAACGTATCAAGGAACAAGGCTACCAAGGATTGTCGAATGGAGGTCACCACGGCAACTCGAGCGACGGAGATCTGACTGCTCAAGAGACTGACGACGAGGATGGACACGGAAACGGTCATGCTGTCGCTCAGCAAGAGGGAGAAGGCGAACATGAGGAACATGACATGGGTGAAATCATCATTCATCAAGTCATTCGTGAGTTACTCTTCTCACTCTTTCCCGTGTGTTGTCGGAACTGATTTCGACTCTCTCTTCGCACAGACACTATCGAGTTCTGTCTCGGATGTATCTCAAACACCGCTTCTTACCTTCGTCTCTGGGCTCTCTCGCTCGCTCACGCTCAACTCTCCGAAGTTTTGTGGAACATGACTATCGAATCCGCTTTCGAGATGGAAGGTGTTCTCGCCATCTTCTTCCTCGTCGCCATGTTCACAATGTGGTTCGTTCTCACTATCGCCATGTAAGCATCAATTCACTCTTTCTCTACCTTCCTCCAGTCCACAAGCTGACGATAATAATCTCTTACTTCTCAACAGTCTCTGTGTTATGGAAGGACTCTCTGCATTCTTGCACGCTCTTCGTCTTCATTGGGTCGAGTTCAACTCGAAGTTCTTCCAAGGAGCTGGAACGGCGTTCGAACCTCTTTCTTTCGTCGGCACAGACGAGGTGAGTCTCTACTCTTTCTCGCTCTCCTCTGCAGTATATTGAAAGCTGACTCTATGCAATTGCTCAAATAGATTCCCGAAGGAGTCATTCAGTAGAGCGGTTCTTTCCTGTCGGTTCTTCCTCATCCTTTCTTTCAATATTCATCTGTCACTGCAATTCTCTTTCATTCATCAATGCATCCGCTACTTTGCGCGTGTACGTCCGATAACAGATTTGACAGGGAGAGAAGTACACACTTCGGCAACTGACTGTCTCGTTTGACAGAATTGAACACCAAAGAAAATTCTCTCCTTTTTCATCGTTCTCTCTTTTCGTTTTTCACGTACAAAACTCCTTTTCCTTAACCCTGCACATTCACCTTACACCTTTTTCTTTTTGCGATCTGTACCTCTCTCTTTCTCTCTCTCTCTCAGTCGTTCTGTGCCGCAATTTGTATGCGCTACCTCTCGCACTATATTTTCTAAAATTCGAATCTTATCTTTTTGATGCAGAGCGACGCCAGATCTTCTCAGATACTCTCTGCGTGGTATGGTCGACAAAAGCGATAGATTTGGTACTTTGTCGATTCAGGTTGGATCAAGATATGGCTTACAAACTGAGAATGAATTTCACACAACTTCTCAAAATTTTCGGTTACGAGCTTCAGATTCCTCCAGAGGTGACACAGACGACGACAACCTTTGTCAAGCTGTATGGTTGCCACTTCAAAGACTAGTGACCCGTTCTCCATCGACCGCTGTAGGGTCTTCGACAAGAAAACGAGAACTTCATCGTTCAGTCCAGGTCGTGATGAAGCAAGCCCAAGAATCGTGAGCTTGGCTTCATCAATAGCTGGTACGAACGTGAGCGTCTCGTGACTATGTCGAAGCCGCTCAGCACTCAAGGGAAAATGGGTCACCCTCCTCGTCTTCCCGTCCGCGATTCACTCTTGACTGACTATGCCGACACTTTCGAGGGGAAGAACGGGGAAAGGTAGAGGATATCGTACTTACAGCTGAGAAAGCTTATGCAGGAGAGGAAACGAAAGGAGGGAGCGAAGGAAAAACTTGGCTGCTCCGATCAAGTTTGCCCTCGACTCCCGTTATCTGACGAGTCCTTCTCCGAGTGGCTGCCACGGGCGATGACGCCACCCAAAGGAGGAGCTAATCAGATGTAAGCAGTTGACGGTAAGCTTGAGTGGAACAACCTGAAAGAAGGGGTTTGTGCTTTGAAAAGAAAACGATAAGGAGCGTCAGGGTTCATCCTCCAGGTGCGTGTGAAGCATGAAGTAGACTCACTAGTGAGTGCCCTATAGTTGAGGTCGAGCTGAGTTGAGGAAAGAGGAGAGACAGAAAAGTGACGAAGAAGGAAGAAAGAGTTGAAATTCTCGCGCACCTCGTTTTGTTTTGTCACGAACCCCGCCTCGGAAAGTCACGGGATCAGTGCGCCATCGACGATGACGACCAGCTCAGCTTAGAAGGAGAGCAAGAGACTACTGTACAGTAGATACGATGAGCAGAAATCGGGTACGAAGCTCGACGAAGAGTTTGATTCAATTGTCGCACTCTCCAGAGAAGCGAGATAGGGGTCTTTTCTTCTGATACTCCTCATTACATATATTCAGTGCAATCAAAACTCGAACGGAACAGAAAAGACATTTTTGAGAATAGAGAGCGTTCGAGAGAAATGGTTGAGCCGCTGCCAAGTCACGGCAGAAAGCTCACGCTGCGATGCGAATCGGCTGCACTCGACTCCAGCTGAGTCTGGACGAAGTTCAGTACAGAATTAATCTGCCCAGTGAACTTCTTCTAGGTGCAGCTCGGAGCGAGAGCAGCCCTCTGCATGACAACACGATCTCTCTGCGAAAACTTGGAACCAACTCAACCACCTCCGCTTCGCCCTCATCTGATCAGTACATAGCTATTGGCTTGACGATCAAAAGTTGATGGTCCCTTGAGAGTGACAAGAACGAGAGAGGGGAGGTCAGACTCTGCTGCTCCGACCAGATGAATCTTGACTCTCCTCCTTCTGATTTCCCTCCAACTCTCGCGGTTTATCAGAGCCATCTGATATCCCACGCATGTTCGAGGGAAGATAGAATGTCGAGAAAGGTCGAGATTTATCTGGGAAAAGCGGCAGAAGTCGAGCGAGTGAGGAAACTGAAACAACGACTATTGATCGTTGTCAGTCGAAGCTTGGCGAAAGTGACGCTCAGAAGGAAGGAGGAGAGAGGCTTACCGAATAGATGTGCTTATTTTCAGAAAAAGGGAACGAATAGCCGACAACGAGGTAGGTGAAATCCTTCGAAGAAACCGCACGACTCTTCGGAAGATGAACGGTTCTGATCCACGAGACTCACAGCTACTTGTAGGCTCATCCACTGAGCTGTCTAGCTCAACAGATCGATTCCCAAATAGCTGAAATCCTCATGCTTCCTTCGTTCGATCTTCTTGAGCTACGAGCGGAATCTTCGACCGGAAGCTCACCTTCTTCGCTGACGACGACTCGTCCGCGGTGAGGCGAGAGGAAGGTGTCGAGCGACGGGACGAACCCTTTTGAACGGTACCGATTCGTCGAGAGTGGAGAAGGGAAGGCGAAAGCGGGAAGTGGCTGCTCCGATCAAATAGAACGAGATATTCGATCCTCTGCGACGATTCAGACGATTCAGGGCTACGAACTGACAGAGCTACGTCGACGTCTCGCAACAGGCGATCGAATAACTGGTCACATTTGAGAAGAACAGCCACTTCGCTATTGAGAACGTGAAACACGACAGAGTGGTCAGTCCATGCGATGGAAGAAGGTTCAAAGGGATAGAAGAGGACGAGGAACCACTTACCAGGTTCGAATCAGACAGCTCAACTAGGGAGGCCCACGTCGACAGAGAAGTAGGTGAAGAGCTCAAAAGCGACCGCTGAAACGATATTCGAGACAAACGTCGAAGAGGTGGGACTTGCTAGCTAAGGAGAGAGTGTAACACGTGTGAAAACGTTCACAGTCCTTCGATAGCTAGATAATCCGAGTCCTCGTCGTTCCAATCTCGCGTTTCCGTCAAGCGATCACTGGGAACAGGACACCTTCTGCCCTGTCGCGCGAGATCTTGCATCTTGCCCGAAGTCGTAGATCGATCGAAGAGAGAAAGAAGGGAAAGAAAGACCTCGCGGCCCCGATCAAATTCGTCACCAGATTCCACCGTCTGCTCCGATCGTAATGGAACAGCTTTAGAGGCGACAATAGTCTCAAGGAGCTGGACGATACGATCCAAGCAGACGGAATGAACTGCGAAGACGAATTTGAGAAGAGCAACCAAGTCAGGAGAGAAGAAGAGGAGGGGGGAACCTGCTTTCGAAAAACGATTCAAAGAAAAAGGCCCGTCAGCGATTGCCGATGAGAAGAGAGAGAATAGAGAAGTCACTACCTCGAGAACTCACGACGAGACAAAGTTTGTGGAATCCCCGATCTGAAATGTGAGCAAGTGAGAAGTGAGGAAAAGGGAAGAAAGAGGTGAATCGCTCGATTCCGTCCTTTTCAACCTCGCACAAACCTTCCAAGGCGTATCCGGAGGACCCGTGCACGAACGACGACGACGACGACAAAACTACGTCAGAAGTCCCTCGCTGCTACATAGGGCAGAGAGAAGAGGGAAACAGTAAGAGAATTGTTGCGAAAAAGTGACAAAGCTACATTGAATCGAATCTGGCAAAAAAGAAAAGTAAACTCAAGCAAAGAACGAATAATGCAAATTGTGCGTGAGCAGGGTGTGGGTAACGAGGAGACGGAAAGTGGGAATGAGGCGTTAAAATTCGTTATCTTGTTCAGAAGGTTGCGTAGTCGGTGCGTGACGAGAAGAAGCTGAAGCGATGAGTTGACGGTACTCATCAGGAAGAGGGGGTGGTTGTTGCGCTTCGTCAGAAGCGTCTTTTGGTCGAACGAAGAAGTGTCCTTGTTGTTCCGAAGCGACTCCTCCATGTTGACCTAGATCGAGAAGTTTTTGTTCGTCGCGAACGTAAATCGAAGGGAATCGACCGGCTTGGAAAGGTGGCATCGATGCTGATGAACGTTTTCGATCGCGATGTCTGCAAAAGGAAGACGTGGAGAGGTCAGTCAAAGCGAAGTGAGAATCGCATGAAAAGAAAAAAAATGAGAGGTCTCACCTCAACATGTTTGCGATTGACTCAGAACGATCGCTCGAGTTATTTCCCTCACTCGCTCCATGTTCAACTTCGAAAGAGGAATCCCTCGAGTCGAATCCGAAACTTGAATCCTTCGAAATCGTTGACAATCGATTGTTTCTCAAATCCGATAGAACTTGCCAAACGACTTCACCTCCAACTTCGTCGTGATCTTCTTCGTCTTCCTCCTCCTCTTGACCTTGTCCCACGTTAGCTCGTAGAGTTCTATCAGCGTAATCTCCCGAGCTGGACGCGAGTGACCGTTCAGAGGCGTGCTGTGAACTGAGAGGTGGAACTGGAGGGATTTCAGAATCGTAATCGTCGCTAGCTTGAGCGTAGAAATCGAGGAACGAATCGGCGTAACCAGATTGTCGAGAACTGATGATAGAACCTAGAGAAGGCGAAGCTGGAGGAGGGTATTGAGATCCTGAAACGCTCAGTCGAGAACCGGCACTCGAGGAAGGTGGGAGATAAGAAGAGATTGGTCGATCGGGAACGGGTCCAGCTTCTCTCGAAGAAGCGAGAGAAGCTTTGCGGCGGTGTCGGGAACCGGGAGGAGGAGTTGGAACACGGTCTTGGAGCGATCTCGAAGATGCGTTGGAACCTTGCCTTCGATGACTAGACGGAGTCTCGCTCGTATGGCGGGCGTGAGAACTGATTGAACCTCCCTGTCGAGACTGCGAAGCGCTCGAATGTTGTCGTCGAGGAGAACCGGTCGATTTCGAACGGTGTTCGAATGAAGAGCTCATACTTCCACTTCGAATTGGAGAAGTCGTAGGAGATTGAGCGTAAGCTGAATCGACGAGTTCTTGAACCTATCAGGTCAAACGACAGAATCAGTCTCACGAGAGAACGAGGTGGAAATAATGGAAGTTTGAGCTCACCTTGTCAGGAGGTAATCCAAGATCTTCCGCCGCTTCCCAGAGACGTTGCATGGAATCCGTAGAAGCTCTTACTGGATGTCCACTAGTTCTTGTGACGCTTCCGCTACCTCCTCGAGAATGTCGAGGACCTCCAGTTCCGGACCCAGATCGAGAAGAAGCAGCAGATTCGGGTTGTGGAGGGAACGAGAAACCTTGTTGACTATTTCGACCGACTGACAGTGGTGCTGTCTTGGCGACAAAGACAGGAGGCGGGAACTGACTACCTTCTTCATCGACCGAGGGAGAGCGATCGTATGATTCGTGAGCTGGCGAAAGACTTTCACTGTTCTCGATTCCTAATCCCAAAGGAACTCTCGATTCTGTCGTGTCGAGTGAAGTCTTGGCGGAGGATGTGGCATCTCGAGCCGATTCTTCATGACGAGGAGGAGTAGTTGGCAGAACTGGCGATTTCCTCAAACGAGAAACGAATCGATTGAGTCCTCCTCCTCTACTTTCCCTTCCTGATTGAGTCGAGAGCGCAGGAGAAGGAGGAACGACGGGGTTGTTGTTGTTGGTAGTAGGTGGTGGTGAACGCTCTGCCAATTCTTCTACTACGTCGAGACTCGGAGGTGGAGGTCGACGAGGTGGAGAACGCATTGAAGACATCGGGGGTTTCGCGAGTGGTGTAGTGGGATCTTCCATGATGTTGGTAGGAGTTCGAGGTCCAACAGATCCTGGAGTTGAACTGAATCTCGCGATGTCTTGATTCGGAGGAGTAACCGGTGGAGGACCTGCAGAAGTTGAAGTTGAAGTCGAAGTAGCGAGAGGGATTGGGTGAGAGATACGATCTGTCGAGGGTCGATCGACGAAAGGAGTAATTTCATCTCCGTTGAGGGATAGGTGGTCTCGGGATTGTTTCTTGAGTAAACTTTTGAACCGGGATCCTAAACCTCTCGATTTCGAACCTTCTGTCCCATCGATTCCATCTCTACCTCCTCGAGTTTTACTTCTCGATGCCTTACTGTTGTTGTTACCCCGAGGTGATCTAGATGAAGAAGGAGAACTAGTGTTGTTGTCGTTGTTGAGATTCGGAGAAGGAACGATCGGAACTGTTGCCATATCGACAGGAGCTGAAACGAGGTGAGGTGAAGAGATTGAAACTTTTCTGATCGATTTCTTTGTCAAACTTCTAGAAGGTGGAGAAGTTGGAGTTTTCTTCAATGCGAAAGTGGCGAGAGTAGCTTGGTTCCTAACATCTCGAATCAACATTGAAGTAGTCGAAGCTGGATCTCTCCGAGGCATGTTTCGCGGAACTCGAAGTGTCGATGGGTTGTCTGTTTCTTCAAGTTGTACAGGAGCTCCGAGAGGGGAAGTCGTCGAGGGAGCATGTTCAGTAGTTTCGGAAGGGGGAGGGAGTTCTCCAACTTGATTCTCGGTTTCCTGTTGTTCCTCGTCGTCTTGCAGGAGCTCTGGAGAGTCTTCAAGAGTGTTGATATCCTCAGCAGTCCCGTGATCGATCGAAAGGTCGTGCATCGCGGGTGAGCGAGAGAATCCGAGGGGTCCTTCTTCTCCTTCTCCCTCCTCGTCCTCTTGTTCTGCTTCGTCGCCGTATTCGCGTTCTTCTCTTTGTTCTATCCATGACGCTGTATCAGCTAAATCAGACGAGTGGAGAGTCAATCCGACGGAACACTACGAGAAGCAAGGCGCGAGAAAATGAAACTTACGAGAACCTGCCAAACTACTAAACTCGAAAGCATCTGATTGAGTCGTTGAAGGAGTGATTGCCGAATTTGTAAAACCTGGTGAAGAACTAGATTGACTAGTTTGTAATTCCATTCTACTAGATTGAGGTCCTCCCAAAAAAGATGTCGTATCTATCCTAGTCGTAGTTTGACTTTTTCTCTTACTCGCCCTCTTCGAGGAAGCTAGAGAAGTTAAGCCTAATCCAGACAAAGATAATTCATCACCGAAATCGAAAGCTCCGGTAGAAGTGATTTCACTTTCTGCTGAACCTTTTCGAGATCCCATTCCTCTACTACTATCGACATCATCTTCTTCATCCTCGTCATCTGAGTTGACGGATCGATGTTCTTCTCCCCCGTCCATCGATTTGCGGGATTCTCGACCTGCGAGTTCTGACTCCCTGATCGATTCAACCATTTCGTCCTCCTCCTCCCCTTCGATAATCGACTCTTGTTCTTCTTGCTCCTCGTCTCCACCTTCTCCCCTCATCGATTCCAATCTCTTCTTTTTCTTCTCTTCAGCTCTCCTAACTAAAGCTTGTTGAATCAATACCAAATCCTCCAATGCGATATCTTCTACATCTGCATTCCCTCCTCCTCCTCCTTCTTTGTTAGCAACTGCTGATGAGGTTGATGAGGAGGATAGTAAAGCGATCAATTCAGAAGAAGGTAACCTATCTAAATTAGATAACAATCTAGTTCCTTCTTCCTCCTCCTCTTCCTGCCTCTGATCATCATTACTAAGGGTTAAGGGTGATTGAGAGGAAAGAGTGAAACCTAATGGTGGTCCCGCAGTAGGTGGTGGTAACTCTTCTAATAATTTAGATTCCCTAATCCCTTCGATTCCTTCTTCAGAATCCGGTAGTCTGATCTCATCATCCTCTTCTTGCTGTTGCTGACCAAGGCTGATGAAATCTCTTGATGGAGAAGGAACTGATTCTAAAGCTTCATGGAAACTTGAACCGGTTGAACTGAGGTTTGAAATTAAAGAATCCCTTTGTTGAGGTTGTCGAGTATCAGGAGGAGGAGGAGGAGGAGGGGAGTTTGAGGAGTGAACAGACAAAGAAGAGGTGATGTTTTCTGATATAGAATTTAGGGAGGTACTGGTAGAAAGTGGTAAAGGGATTGATGAAGCTGTCACGACTTCCGTTAAATTTCGATCTTCTTCTTCCTCCTCGAATCTACTTCTTGGTCTGGTCGTTTCGTCCTGAACATCAATAGCCATCAAAGTCTCATCTCCTTGTTCCTCCTCCTCCTCCTCCTCCGCCTGTGCGACCTCAACATGATCTGTTGTCGTGGTTGTCGAAGGAAATTCTTCTCGATTAGGTACGAAAGGGAAAACTGAAAAAGCTTTCGAAAACGACGTAGTTGTTCCGTTTGGAGTTGAAGGAGTCTCTGTAGTATCGGTTTCAGAAGTGTATTGTCTCAACCTTTGGTGAGTGGAAGAATCAGAAGAAGTTCGATCTCGGGGAAATAGGGTTGAAGGTGATTGAGTGGGAAGGAGCGAAGTGGCCGCATCTTCTTCTTCGTCGACAGGCGGAACAATAGGAGTACTAGATGTTTGAGATATGGAGTGAAGAGATGAAGAAATTGATGAAGAAGGGGGGAGAGGGGTTTGGGAAGCTTGTTGTAAAGTCGAGTGATAGAATGGATCTATAGGTTCTGTATCATCGACAGGTGGTAGTGGTGGAAGAGAAACTGCTGAAATGATCGAGTTTGATGGGAAGGTTTCATTTGGTTCTTGAACCAGATTTCGATCCTGAATATTGAAAGAGTCTCGCTGATTCGTTGAAGTCTTCGACTCTCTTGTCGAAGAAGACTGAGGCAATCCTTGATCTTGTTCTTGTTCGAGATCTTCTTCATCTCGATCTTTGAACCTAGATTCGGAATCTCCCTGCTCTTCTTCTTCCTCAGTAGTGATCCCCGTCTCTCCTCCTCTTAGACCAGTGCTCAAAGTTTTCGATAACTCAATTTGTAAAGAATCCAAAGCAGTCGAGATCCTCTTGATTTGAGATTTCGTCAAATCGAATTCCGGTCTTCGTTGTTGTCGAGAAATCGACTCTTCCTCCTCTCTCTCCTCTTTTTGACTACCTTCTCCTTCCCGTGACAAAGTTTCCCCTTCTCGCTCAAAGATTTCTTCTTCGACTCTTTCTTTCCCTTTCTCCTTTCCTTTGTTAACCTCACTAACAGCATCATCTTCCTCCTGTTCTCTTTCGTCTCGATTAGTGACAACGATTCCTCCCTTTTTACTTTTCGCACTACTCTTACTCGCCAAACTACCTCCACTCAAACTTTTCACCATTCCAGTACTACTACTACTAGTTCCAGTTCCATCAACTCTACTACCAAAAAGACTTCCTCCTTCGTTTCTGTTTCCTCTTCTAGGTAAATAATTATTATTCTGTGAACTTTGCGAAATTGAAAGGTTTGGAGAAGAAGAATTCAAACTTGTCGAAGATGATGAAAGTTGTGGAGAAGAGGAGGAGGAGAAGAGCGCCGGCGGATGTTGTGGGATTTGAGGAGAAGTTGATTCTGGTAAGAAAGACATGAAAGAGTTTAATGAACTAGTTGGTGAACTACCTACTCCTCCTATAGAACCAGGTGAGAGGAATGAATTCGAATTGGGTCTAAACGAAGTAGAAGTAGTAGAAATTTGTGGTAATTGAGGAGGAGGAGAAGAACTCTGTTGTTGTTCTTTCGATAATTTTTCTAAATCTATTCCACTCCAATCAATTCTCTTCTTCTTCTTCCCTTTGTTCTGACCTCCTCCATTTGCAGAAGTAATAGGTAATGGATGTCGATTAGCTTCTAATCCTTGTTGTAATTTATATTGTTGTAAAACTGAATCCATTTCGAACCTAGTCAATCTACCAGTTTTACGTTGTTCACTGACGGGCCGAATCAAGTTCAATCGTCAGCCAAATACTTTCCTCTTGATGTTTACGTAAAAAAGAGAGAGGGAGAGAGAGAGAACGTACTCTAAATGACTAGTTAAAGTTTCTAAATCTACTAATTGTCCATCATTTCCTCTCAACAGTTCAAACCTAGCAGTCAAATGAGGTCTAAATCTCTCCTCAAGCTCCGAAGTGAAAGTCAGCAAGCGAACTTGTTCAAAGAGAGAGAGAGAGAGGGAGAATAGTGTGATCTCACAAGATTAATGAAGTTCTAAACTCTTCTGGTTCGGGTAACAAACTTAAACTTGAAGTTTGACTAGTACTCCTACTCATCATCGTACCATTATTACTAAAACTCGTCGAATCTTCTATCAGGTCGTGTTGTGAAGAAGAATGGGAAGGAGTTCTCGAGATAGTCGAGGAAGCTCTACTACTACTCGGTTTATCTTCTTTGTTGCGTTTCTTGGATTCTGATCTACTACGTCGGAAACGTTGCATAGCTGAGGTGAGAGGAAGAGATGATGATGAGGGGGAAGGTACGGTAGGCGCCTTCTTTCTTTCTTTTCCTTCCTCCGATAGAACTTTTCTTGTCTAGACTTGACAGTTGAATGAACTTGAAGAGACTGCTATGTACTGCTAGTGAAAACGATTGTAAGAGAAAAGTGAGGAGAGAGAACTAGCAAGCTGTTTGCCGTTTCTGAATTTCGGCTGCTCTGATTACAGGTTATGAAATTTCAATGGTTTCTTCCGATAGCAAAATATATAAGGACGATATACCATCAAGCCGTAGAAAGAGATCTTTGACAATAGGAGAAAATTATCCTTTTGACCAGACGTGAATCAAAATATACATTTTCCGCGGCACGGAAAAAGAATTCGAGAGGGACGTCTTCGTTGAGATTCAGGAAGGAGGAGGCGACAGAACGAAACCAGAGACCCTACTTGCCAGGTACACAGATACGAGACAGGAGGCTCAACGAGAGGAAAGAAAGAAAGAAAAAAAAGAAAAAGGTAGATTTTTTTCGAGCTTTCATGCTTCCAAATATCCTCTCGATCGTCATCTAAGGAGAGTACTTCGAGACCTTCTATTTGAACTGGCCAAAAGTGATTCGGCATGAAGAATAACCTATGGTTTGACTAAACGACTATTTTACATTTTTCTTTTCTCAAATCCTCTTCTTCTCCAATCCCTTCTTTCTGGTGGTCTCCTATACTACCTTTCCCAGTTTCTCTATAGTTTCCCATCAATCCTATCTACCATCCTCTCGTTCCTCTCTACTAATCCCTCGCTTCCATTCGCACTCCCACTCAAGCTTGCCGTTGTTGTCGATAATTCTTCTTTAGCTTCTTGTTGTAACTTCCCAGTCAATCCTTTCAAACTTGACCAAGATTTTGAAACTACTTTGGACCAATCTGTAGTACTAATAGATTCGTATCCAGAATAAAATTGTTCATTCCACTGTGTGTGTGTGAGAGAGAGACAGGGCAGATTAGAGTTTTGATTCAAGCAAAGAGAGAAAGAGAGAGAGGGAAAAGTTTACTCACGCGTGATTTAATTTCTTCTGTCAAAGGTAACCTCCTAGGAATCATTGCTACACCATCTGTAGAAGTTTTGACTGGTGAATGAGGTACTTCTCTACCTTGAACTAATTGTTTCGATAACTTTTCTAAATCTGTAGATAACCTAGAGGTTGTAGTTTGGATTTCGTTACGGTAATAGATCGTTGCACTGAAGAGAGGGGAGACAGAGAAAGAGAGAGAGAGAGAGAGGAGTTGATGAGTTGATGAGGATTGAGATGAGATGAGAGGGGAAGAGGTAACTCACCTCCCACCGATTACTGCACCAGTTAAGAATTTGAAAAAGAATGACATGATCCCTTGTTACAGGTTGAATGGAAGAGAGAGAGAGAGAGAGAGAGAGAGAGAGCGCTTCCCCCGTCATCATCGCCTCCTTTTCTCTCCCTCAATCCATTCTCGACCCTCCAAGCTTAACTGTGACTCTACTACGACGTTACCTTCGGCTCTTTCGAGCGATCATGCTCTCCCTCTCTCTCCTGATAACCCTCTTGTCCATCATTGATTCGAGTTTAGGATTCACGTTCCCCTCTCTATCTTCCCTATTCCCTCATTTCGGTGGTAGTAACCACACAAGTACGAAGTTCTCTCAACAAGAGAAACTAATAGATTTGAGTTCTTTAGGGTTACCGAAAACTGGTCAAATCTCAGCTTTTGGAGATTTCAACTCTGATCAACTTTTAGATTTAGTTTATTTATCTTACGATCAAAGGTCTGTGACAGTTTGGAATTGGGACAATAAGAGTTACCAATGGAAGGAAGATGGAAAGAAATTAGTTAGAACTAGGAGTGGGTTCAGGATTACGAATGTTTTGACAGGAGATTTCGATAGAGATGGGAAGTTGGATTTGGTTTTAATGGGGATGCAACATCCAGGTTGGAAAGGTGACAAGCATTCAAAAACTGAAATCTTGTTGTATCTACAAGGAACGAATGGAACTTTTTGTCAGTCTTTACTCTCTCTCTCTTTCTTTCTCTTCCTTTTGGATCAGTACACTGATTACAACTCCTGTTTTTGAGATTAGTGGATCCTATTGAATTAGATCCATCAAGCGCACCTCAGCCTATAGTATTCGATGCATTAGGAACCATGACTAGTTCTTTCCTAGGTTTCCCTCCTTCTTCCTCCTCTACCTCTTCTTCTCCTTCTTCTCCTCAACTTTGGATCCCCTCTACTCCTCCAGGTGAAGGCAATTTTACGTACTCGACAACAGACGCTTCATTGAGGTTCGATTACGATTCACATCCGAGTGGAAAAGGATGGCAATGTAAATTCCCAACTCCTCATTTCAATCATTTCTTGGATTTGAACGGTGATTGTTTAGCAGACTTGTTTCTAACTTGTCTGAATGAAGATGGTAGTGGTGGTAAAGGAGGTAGTGATTTGAGATATGAAATTTGGATTAATGATAAGATCAAAGGTAAATTCGTTTACAAACGAGGTGGAGATTTACCACAAGGTACTAGAACGGTTGGGTTTAGTGATTTCGATAGAGATGGTACTTTGGATATGATTTTAACAGTTTGTCCAACCAACAACAGGAACTCGAATGGAGGAGATAAAGATTGTTCTATACAGATCGCTTACAATGATCAAATACCTTTATGTTCAACTACTACCTCCACCTCTAGTAGTGATGCAGAAGGAGAAGATTGTAGGGATATTGAAAATTTATGTGTTGCGGATGATCAATTCTCATTCAATCTAACTGATTCACCTGACAATCCTGTAAAGTTCTTTTTCCCATTCTCCTTCTCTTTCTAAGTGGGGGAAATCATGCGCTGACTAAGAAAACGGAGGAACTATTTCGTAGTCATTGAGTAAATTCAAAGTTTCATCAAAAGAAGATTTAATCCCAGATCACACACTCTTGACAAAGTCTAGTGCGTTCCAAGGTGAATTACCCGTTTCACCTCAAATAGGTGATTACAATATAGATGGTTATCCAGATTTTTTATTACTAGTTTCACCTCTATCTCACCCCTCTCAAAGGATCGCCAAACTGTTACAATCTAGACCTTGTACAGTTGGGAAATGTACATCATTGGAAATCAAAAGAGGTAGAAGATGGTTCGAATTGGTTGAAACTGAAGGAGAAGCTAAAGGGATTTCAGAATTAACAAAATTCAAAGATGTAGAAACTGTACATTGGTTAGATTTAGATGAAGATGGTAGCTTGGATATAGTTTTACAAAGAACTGGTCAATCAGGTTCAGCGAGAGTGATACATTTTTTGAAAAACAATTGGTTCAATGATGCATTTTTCTTGAAAGCAATGGTTTTGAACGGGGCTTGTCAAAATTGGTGTCAACCTAAAGAACCTGGTCCTGGTCAAGAACGTTATAGACCTTATGGTAGTAGTTATTCGGGTGCTTCTTTTAAATTTACTGTATTGGATCCAACTGGTGCTCGTCGTTCAACCCAATGTAACTAACGTCTCATTTCCTTTCTCTCTCTCTCTCTCTTCAGTCGTTCTTATGCTAACTCCCTCTCTCTTCGTTATTCTTTAGATGCTCAATTACCTTACACATCTTACTTGAGTCTAGGATTACCTTCCGCTTATTTAGGATTAGGTCGTACAAACAATTACGTCGAAAACTTGTTCATTGGTTCTACTCGTTCTCACCAATCAAACCATTTCATCAATCTGGAAGGAGTGATTCCAAATTCTCAAGTTTTGATTTTACCTTTTCAATCTAAAGAAGCTCCTACTACTACAGAAGAGGGGGAGGTAGAGTTATGGGAAGGAGATACGAGTGAATGGAGGAAAGAATTGTATTTGAAACCTGGAGATTGGATCCCTTGGGTAACTTTGGTTTTAGTAACCGCTATAATCGGTTTAGGTATCGTTGTATTCGTTTTACATTTGAATGAGAAAGTAAGTTTTTCTTCTCTCTCTTTTTTTTTTTGGTTGGGAATGAAGAGGGTTTCTTTTGTACTGATTTTTTTCATTGTTGGTTGTTTCATCAGAGGGAAGATGAAGTTGAAAGGAGAGCTAGGTTGTTATCATTAAATTTCGGGGCTCTTTAAAGAGAGGATTCCTTTTTCTTGTTGCAAGATTCGTTTCATTTGTGATGTTTTTGTTGTAACTATGTCTCTCTATCCTCTCATTCGAATTGTGGCTCAGGTCAGAAGGAGAGACGAGACAACTAACTATTTCTAACAAGCTAAAGAGACGATACGAACAAAAGGAATTGATATGAAACAAGCGGCAAATTATAATCTAAAAACACATCTATCGAAATCGTTCTAAACGGAGACTTGACTCAAGCAACGACTTCTTTCCTAAAAGAAGTTCCTCCTCTACCTGTTACAGCTCGAACTGCCCCTCTAGCAATCAAGAACATCTCCCTCTTCGACTCCCAGACCGGTAACAAACTACCCAATGCCAAAATTCATAAGTTTCTTTTCTTTCCTACTTTGAACCGCCTACTGGATTGAGCGAGAGAAAGAGGGGGGG